>JAOXYC010201906.1:0-11670 GCA_028565715.1 Phoronis pallida
TCTTCGTTGTTTGACAGGGATTTGTCTTTTGAGAAGGCCTATTGTCAGTACCGGTTAAACCGCACTGCGGATGCCCTAACCACAATCAAGGGCGTGGCGAGTCCTGATCTACGCCTACAGGAGTTACACGCTCAGATACTGTACAGACTGGAGAACTATGAGGAATGCTTCAACGTCTATAAGGCATTGATGAAAAACACCCAGGTACTGCATAGGGCAATTGTATTTCGGAAGACTCTGTTATAAATACCTATAAACCATGAAAAGACAGAAAAATTTCAACTGATCAATATTTATCACTTTTGGCCTGTTCAAGCATACATTTATTTGTAGACCTATAAACCACGAATGTGAAATATTTAAAGACCTTCCACCCATATATCGTAGTTTGCACCAAGGGCGTCTTTTCTGGGAATTTTCCGAAATCATTGGGTAGGCTTCAATGTCTGAAGATGGTATAATTTATCAAAGTGATTTAGAAATTATCTTTTTGTAACGTTCCCATTCTTTCACAATTTTACTTCCATATTTCAGGATGATTATGATGATGAGCGGGAAGCCAACATGTCAGCTGTCATGGCCGCCTTACAGATATCGTCTCCTGAACAACACATTGTAAGTATGTGGGGTTGACAGTTTTAAAAGTAATAATGCATTATGCTTTGAACTAACTGAAACACAGTTGCATATTAGTGACAAATAGGGCCAAACACAATCAATTTTTTCTATAAGTAAAGGGCACCTATGGACTGAAGGTTCAATTTGTGGATATTAGTAAAATGAAAAAAAATGTTCAATGTGTTTAAAAAAAGTCAAGTGATCAAGCACTTTTGATTTATGCATCAAGACCCAGGTCAACACAGGATATATACATTGCCTCCTTGAGCCAAAGACTTAAGTGCTTTTTGCATAGTGACCTATGATGGATGTAAATGGTGAAATTGAAGGACATCTACCTCGAAATTATAAATTATTCTTTCAGGATGATGCTGGATTACGAGAAGAGACTTATGAGATGTGTTATAACAAAGCGTGTTTTCTTCTGGGTAGGGGTGAATATAAACAAGCTGAGGCCATGTTGAAACAAGCTGAAGGTAAGTACAACTGGAATATTGTTCATAGCTGTGATAATTTTTAGATGTTATGCTTATTTACTTAATGTCAATCTTGAATGCTGTGCATGCAAAGTAATGTATGCTTTTAATGGCTGAGCGCGATATATTTTGAAAAGATAGGTAAATGTTCGGAACAAAACCAGTAAAAAATTTCATATGATGTAGATTATGAGTCATCCAGGTAGATTGTCAATTCAGTAGAAGTTATAAATCTAATCACTGAACACACCGATTAAAATTCTCCCAACGTTGTGAACACGTCTGTGTCCTTTGACTAGGGTGTGTGTAGTGATTTTGGCGGGAAGTGACGTCACTGCTGAGCCGTCGGTTGAGAGTGACCTCCAATGTTAGGATTTGAGATTCTGTGTACAATCCTAGTCCAGGAATTTGAAAGTCTAAATCTAACACCTCCTTGTTGTGCAGCCACCCAGATGGCTTCCTTTACTCCTCTTTCAAACCAGTGGTGTTCTCTTTCAAGGATTTGAACATGGTCAGTGGTGAAATTGTGTCCAGTTTCATTCAAATGTTCCTACACTGAAGATTGGTGAAAACAGGAAGGACTTTCTTGTTGACACAGAATTGTGTTAGGTTAAAGACTGTAAATGCAACAATTCGTCGTATTTTTAACCAGATTGTAGAACACTGGCAGAAAGTCTGTGATGTTGTGACATACCTTTATGAAGTGGCTGTTCTGTTTCACCGATGTAGTATTCACTTGACCAAAGTGTTTGTCGGTCAGAAGTTATGTTGATATTTTTAAAGCTCAGAATTTCATATGTGTTTTTATTTGTTGTAGATCTGTGTCGTAGAACTTTGGAGGACGACCCTGATAATACGGAGGAAGATATTGAAGAAGAACTCAGTGTAATAAGGTACCCCATGAACTTTATTCACTTAGATTACCATATATGTAGAAAGTGTCATCATAGGGTGTAAATCAAGGTTGATTACATGAAATATTCCGCGATTCCGAGCACTAATCATTGTACAAATTCAATTGCTTTACTACTACTGCTTTTCTACTTTAGAACTATGCGTTGTTTTTCATAAATTTGGTAAACATTAATATTAAGAATTTGAAAAGACAAAAAAAATCCGAACTGGACTGGGAATCGAACCCAGGTCTCCCGATTGCCGGTCGAATGCTCCAACCAACTGAGCTATCCAGCCCACATTAAGAAATGTTATTATGGCTCTCATTTCTGATTCTTCACTCAAGGATTTCTTACTTTTAACATTTCTCACATTTTGGCATGTTTTCACATTTTGGCACGTTTTCACATTTTGGCACGTTTCACATTTTAATCCATGACTATTTCTTCTTCAGAGTACAGATGGGTTATGCTCTTCAGAACCTAGGTAAAGCTGACCAGGCTATGAAACTATACAACCAAGTGGTCAAGCAAAAGTAAGTAAAACTGTTGTATAAAATATATTAAGTGTTTTTGCATGTTTTTCAATAAATATGAGTTTGATTGAATAAATAGAGTTTATAAAAAATCCTCAAACTTTTTATACAGCCAAGTGGTCAAGCAAAAGTAAGTGAAATTCGCTGTTGTATAAATATTTTGTTTTTTTCATTAAATGTTTTCATGTTATGTTGATGGAATAAATGATAAATCAAAAAAGATTATTGTGTCGGTAAAAAGTAAGTCCTTAAAGGGAGATATGACGCGTTGTAATGAGCGGAACTATTTTGTCTTCAAAACCTAATAAAACGGCTACAACTTCATGATTTTACTTCAAAAATGTCCATAAGGAACTTGTAATGAGACAATCAACGTGCGGAAATTTCTATTTAAAGTGGAATTTGATTTGTGACTCGAATCGAAGCCCAAAATCTATCGAATATTGGAATCCTGCGCATTCTCCATTAAAAAGCAGGAGTCCCATTTCATTGCAAATAATCCAATTACATGTTACAGTGGTATTTTCTCACTTATTTTAACTAAGAAAGTTGTCATATCTCCCTTTAAACTTCTGATACCAAAATCTTTTATAAAATCATTTACATATGTTTATCATAAGTGTCACGAGGAAAGGGAAACTTCTGTTTTCATTAAAAAATGGTGTAATTATCTTTTCATATAGAAAAAAGTTGAACATAAATAACAAATGCTTTAAAGCGTGACATGTTTCGATGGCACAACCATCGTCGTCGGACGTTTATTGATAAGTGACTAACTAGCCCGAAGGCTGCATACAAAACAATCTCAGTTTTCATATTGTATGTGTATTTGTGCATTGATCATTTCTTGTTTTGTATGCAGCCTTCGGGCTAGTTAGTCACTTATCAATAAATGTCCAAGGATGATGGTTGTGCTGTCGAAACATGTCATGCTTTAAAACATTTATTTATGTTCAACTTTTACTATCACTTGTTAGCAACCGACCCTTTGGAAGGATTATATTTGATCTTTTCATATATTTTGCTATTATCAAAAATATTGATAATAAGAATATTAGTTTATCAGGCTACTGATTCATTCATTAAAGTGAAGTTTAAAAGTCCTTTGGGGCATACAGTTTGTAAAACACATGGATTGAAAATGCTCACCTTTAACAAATATTAAGAAAATCCAAATAAAGAATGGGACCGAAGTTGTTTTTCTTTACTGCATTAAGTATGTTTAGTTCGTTCAGTAAAAACGTGGCTCAGATACATTGTAGATTTATACATTTCAGGGTATAACAATAAAATAAATATTAATGAGATGTGTATAAACGGAGAATGAAATTGATTTAAAAAGTTATAAGTTGTCTTTTAATCTGTAAACTGTACTTCAGGCCTTCAGACCAGGCTTTGATTGCTGTCGCTTCAAATAACATAGTCACCCTGAACAAAGACCAGAATGTGTTTGACTCCAAGAAGAAGATTAAGGTGGCCACAGCCGATAACTTGAAACAGAAATTGACGAGTCAACAAAAAGAAGTGATTTCCTTGAACCAGGGTCTTCTTTACTTGCACACCAATCAGGTAAGTTTATCTAGGTCTCCTGAGAATAGAATTTTATCTTATTTCTTAGAAATGTTACAGCTTATTTCATCAGGAAGTTCAATTTAGGTGTAACATGTGTGCACTTACTAGCGTCCTTACAATTTATTATAGTTGAGTCCTAAATTGAATGAAAACAACTAACTTTCTCCGCATTTTATCCTTATTACACTTATTACAAGTGACGTGGATTCAATTCTCGGCGGAGTTTTGAAGTTTTCTGTCTTTTCTAATTTATTTAAAGATGTTGTCTTATAGTTATTTAAAGTTAAAATTCTTGGATGTTTCAGAATGATCAATGTAGGAAGCATTGTAAGAACCTACTGGCGACAAACGACAGTGAGATGCCAAGACGTATTCTTGCAGCACAGTTCTGTAATGATAAACAAGTTAACAAGGCTATTGATGTTATAAAGGTAATGCTTGGTCGCAGTACTTCTCACAAGCACAAATTTTGTTATTGATTCTTGTTAAGTGTTGCATTTAGTTATACGTTTTAGTTGAGTAACATCGTGTAGCAAAGTTTATTTTTGAATTGATGATTACAAATGAAAACTAAAAATGATGTCTTTTTGTGTTAACTTTGAACACAGATGTTGTTCTGAACATATGATAAAGTAAGAATTTCTTGTAATTTTTCTTTTTCTTTATAAGAATTTGAATATAGACAACAACTTTTAGGTGAGACATGGTCATAACAGTTGTTGTCTATTTTCAAATTCTACCAGAGACCGTATATATAGAGACTGTCAACTCTACAATGCTGCCGTGTAAAAAAGTGTGCACGCGAGTTTTGCTTACAGCAGACTGGGCGCTAGTGGCGGTACCTATTGGACGATACGGTGCTTCTTATCATCCAACACGTGTTGCTAGTTGCCCCCTTCGCTGTAAGCAGAAAACAGAGGGGGATCGGACAACTTTGAGCTACAATAACTTCAGCAATGATTGACGAAATATTGCTGGAATGACAATTATTTGCCAAGATTAGTAAAATCAACACATACAATTGAACAGACAAGAAGTAAAAATCGATGCACGCAGAAATCGTGAGAGTTTACCATCTTATCAATTATTAGGTCTTTGATTCTACCAACTTTGATATGCAACAGATCCTTGGAAAGGATTCTTTATATGTGTATAACAATATTATCAGTGTGATGCATTTATCTGAATACATGTTTTTCAGGAGTACATCAAGTCTCACCCTTATTCTTCCATGACAGTCCACCTGACCCTAGCCCAGCTTTATCTGGCTGGAGGAAGTGTGTTCAACGCCTGCGATGCACTTAAGGCCATGGGTGAAGACAGATACGCCCCTGGGATTGTAAGTAGTCTGTAGACCTGGGGCATATTCAATGGGAGTTACAATCTAAACAAATCACAAGTTTGTTTCATGGATTCAGATGGTCATTTGAAAACTTTGTGTAAAGTTAACTTATGTTTAGACGGTCATTGCTGACTCTAAAAAGTCACTGACTATTTTAAAATGACTGTAAGATCTGAAATAAATTTTTCCAATATAAGATGAAGTAGCGTATTTATATTCTATGACCCAGGAAAATGATCAATTTGTAATAAATAAGAAACTGACTTTCTTTTAAAAATGCTATTGTTTGAACGATAAATAAATACTTGTGAAAAACAAGCTTTCAAATATATTTGATTTTTTGTCAGTGCCAGTGGTCACATAAAGAGTGACAGATTTTTTGTTGATAATTTTTACATTGTTCAGTCAAAGAATGAGGAAAATAATTTAAGATATTTATAACATTCATCAAAACATCTTGTCATTGTTTAATATATTTCTTTCATGGTTGTTATAACTATCTACAAAATCAGTACTATATTGTATATATTCATGACTAGTTTCGAAGGTCCAATTTAAAACTAGAAAAAGCCAGATTATCTATCTATCTACATATTGAATTGTTGATGATGAAAAATGTTGTTCATGTTCTTCAGTTTTACATGGTAAAATATATTCAATGACTTGGAGACTTATGTTTTTTGGCAGGAGCCACTACGTAGTGGCTCCTGCCAAAAAAGTAAGTCTCTAAGTCATTGAATATGTTTTACCATTGAATTGTTGGTAGGTTGCTGCCCTTGTATCCCTGTACAAGTCACAGGAAGACAATGACGCAGCCGTGGATGTGTTGAGCGATGCTATTGGCTGGTATAAAAAGAATCAGGTTGGTAACATCAATTTTTATTGGTCATCTTCGTATGAAGATGGCTCTAATTGGACATTGAAATATACATGGAGAGAAGTTTATTAAAAGGACCTCTTTTGTCATTTTTGCCAGTTTGCAAAAAAGCATGCGATGCTATTTATAATGAAGCATTCATGTATTCAAGAAACAAAATTTTACATGGAAATACCAGTCATATTTTAATGATAGTTTTTGATTCAAGGAACATGGCATTTTGTTTTTTTTCTTTCAGCCATCCTCTGTCAACCTCCCAACCTTGATGCGGGCAAGTGCAAATTTACTGATGACAACTGGACGCCCCGAGCGGGCTGCGACTGTTCTGGAGGACCTGAAGAAGACCAACCCCAAGGATGCTTCTACGCTGGCCCAACTGATAGCAGCATACTCTAAATTCGACCAAAATAAGGCACAAGCGTATCCTTTCAGGACTAGAAAATAAAATAATCTCTATTTGACAAAGTTGAGAGTGTCGAGGAGGGACCAACATTCTTACAATTTTATTTGTGAAGTTAATGCATTATTGTGATCAACTTGAAACGTGTATGAATAGTTTTTGTTGAAATTTAAATGTGGCTATTAACTAAGACATTCAAAAGCTGAAGAAAACTGTAATATTTGACATTATTCATTTTAACTCAATTACTGAAATATTTTTGTACTTTGAGACAGCTCAACATTTAAAAAATTTACAATACCGTTGCACTTACAAAAGTAAGCCAAAAAAAAAGAATTATTGTTGTCTATAATTTAGTCAATGGGTTCATATTGTGAAATAAAAGTTTCTTTGTTCCTAGTCGGTTAATTTTACTCACTTTTAATACTTTCGCCTTCTCGGTCAGATGGCTTCGTCAGAAATGGTGGATTCTGTTGGACTGCACATGTGAGCTTGCACCGATACTTGAGCTTAGGAATACACTGGGTTGTCTGAGCACAATATTATACATGTCTGATAATTGAAATTGCCCGATTTCACGGTTCATGGCACGATCTCCAGCTTGCTTATAGAGACTTTCTCTAATCCATCTAGTCTCACGATTGTTATCATAGTCCAATATTTGGTTCATATTGTACCCTTAACTAATGCCAGTATAAGCAGAGAACTTCCCAGTCCTCAGGACCTTGCTAACAGTATAGACGCTGATACTCTGGAGTCCACATTCACCACTATCAAGAGTAGATATGCTAAGAAGACTGGCAAGGGACCCGATACTCACCCGTCACCGAAACTGTACGTAGATTATGAACATTTAGTTAAACTGAGTATTGGGCAAGATATTATAATAATTGTAATTAATTTTATTTTGCATTTTACTCTTGAATAAATCAGTTTACCCAAATGGAAACTGTTAGTTGTCTTATTTGAGCTCTTGGGCGATGTTTTGACCTGAAATTAGGCAAAGAGAATGGTTGTTGTTCTAGCACACCAAGCGTATTTATGTGTCATTAAAATACTTAACAGTAGTTTGTTTCTGTTAAATAGTTAAATGGCATTTGCTTTAATTATATTTAATGTACCAGATATGAGGTCAACATTTTACACCCTCTTATTTTCAGAAGCGGAGCTTCGGGAGACAAATTGCTAGAAAAGAAAAAGAAGAGAAACAAGAAAAGTAAGAGAAATTTAAATTTAAAAAAAGATCTGCCCAGACGTGGTACAGTAGCTTAGACTACATAAAATTTGTGTCTCGAGTTTTGTGATAATAGTGAAAAAAGTAAATCCTTCCACGTGCCCAATGGCGAATAGGGCCAGATGCTATCCAGGTTTCTTTAGCATGAGCGGATGAGAGTTGGGCAATTCACCTTGGACAGGACGCTAGTCTATCGCAGGTTACTTCCGACGTAGCCGGTACTCATTCCAAGGTGAGTCGACTGGAGCAACGCTAGTAAAGTGTCTTGCTCAAAGACACAAGGGACCGCCTGGGGCGGGATCCGAACCCACAATCTTTTAATTATGTGTCCAAAGCTAATCTGAGCTAATCTGCCTGACTTTGTGGTAATAATAATAGGAGGCTTCAGTTTTCCTACGATAAAATAGCAAGGATAAACGGACAAATATTTCGGGGAAATATAAAAAAATTTAACAGCCAGGCTGTTAAAGTAGGTTCATTTTACCAACATATTTGTCCGTTTCTATAATAATTCTAATTTTGATAGTATTTTGGTAGCAACATTTTAACTTCATCAGCTTTCTTTCAAGTTTAATATTCCCTCATCAATTGCAGTAAAGGTGTTTCCATTCTTGTGTACGACAATCATTTGCACCTGTTAAATTTCTTTTATTACAGAGAAGTTACCTAAAAATTATGATCCCTCTGTGGACCCAGATGCAGAGAGATGGTTACCCCGCCGTGAGAGGTCTTACTTTAAGAGTAAACGTAAAGACAAGAGAAAGGATGTTGGTACGTTCTGTTCAGAGACTTCACCATTAATTATTATTTATAAATAGTTTTGGGATAATTCTAGTATTTGTAAACCCAGATCTTAAGAAATGGATGACGTTTAGAATATATCAACAGCCCTGTGATTTGGACTAACATTTGTAGGTACATCCAAACCTACATGTAATCCACTATTAATCCTGTTCAACCACTGTTGAGTATAAGCTTAATAAAAAATGTCATAAAAATACATTATCCAGTTTTTGCACCATATCAATGAAATCTTGAAATCAATTTTAACATAGTGATTAAAGATTTTTTATTAATATTTTTTCTGGCATTAATGATCATTCATTTATGTTACAGGCAAGGGTACACAGGGTGCTGGCATAGTGAATGCTGACTTGTAAGTATTAGTTTCTCCTGTTGAATGTAAGAGGCGCTCGTAGCTTAGTGGTTAGTGTCCCAGCCTTTTAACAAAAAGGTTGCGGGTTCGATCCAAGGCTTGGGTGCTTCCTACTGGGCTAGGATAGGATGGTATTGTGAGTGTTTAGCAATGGTAATGTGACACTTTCGAGAACACCGCTTGCCTGCTGTATGCTCCCCGGGGAGTTAAAAGTGGTATTTGAGTGAACAGATCCAGAGCGATCCAGAGCCTGGTTAATGATATTGGGTATTGTAAATGAGTTTCTGAATCAAGAAAGAAAAGCGCTATATAAGAACTGAGTATTATTAAGATATAACATTGAATACTATTTCTAGGGAAATTTTATTTCTTACATTATACCATGATTGATCATGATTCGTGAAAGGTATTTTTACAAATTTCAAATTGGTGAATTAGCATATATTTTCTTTTGTCTAAGTCATTTAGGTGAATTATTCAATTACTTGGCAATAAAGTGTAAATCGAGAATGGAGAGTACCGTTTATAGAAAAATTACCATTTTGCTTTGTAGGGATGCAAGCAAGCCGGCTCCTTCAACACCAAAGAGTGGACAGACTCCCACTGAGTCTCCTCGTGAACCAGCAGCGGGTCCTCGGCAACAGAAACCAAGTCAAGCAGCGAGTAAAAAGAAGAAGAAAAAGGGCAAAGGGGGATGGTAGAGAAATGAACACTGCAAATGTTATATGTTATTCAAAAAGTGGTTTTACTCAAATGGTGAAAGATATTTGTTTCAACTTTACACATTTCAATAAATGCCTTAGGGAGATAATATGACGGAAAGTTTTAAAATGTTATTTTGAGTTATTCAACATCGCCATATTAAGTGGGTAGGAATGTAAAAAATTGTTTATACACAGGGGCCTGTAAACCTGTGTCTACATTAATTTTATATGAAAATTTAAGTTTAAATGAGAAAGTCACTGCATTCAACACAATACATCATGGGTTGGTTTCAATTGTTCGTTGTTGCCATTGTTTTAGTACCTGACCAAATATTAGTGTGATTCACATTGGTAAAGGAACAATTTCTCAAAAAATTAGCTATCAAAATACTGTATTGAGTGATATGATATCTAAATTTTAAAAGAGGTTTTGCCTGTTCATAATCTTCCTTTCTTTGTTAACACAATAAATTGCATCTCTTTGATGTCACTAAAATATGTGGAACATTAATTGTATTTGTAACAACTTGGCCAGAAAAATAACAAATTTTTCAATTACTGTCAACATTTATTTTGTTAGTTTTTGTTATGAATTGAGCCTTAACATTTCAAAAATAGAATGTATTATATACAAAAACAGCATTACATAAAAATAGACATGTTTAATGTAACATTGGGAAAACCACCTACTGTCCTAGAAAAAACAAGAATATATGTCTAAAATTAGTTAAGTTCATTATGCATTATGAGTAAATAGTTACCATAAATATAATATGCTTATAAATACAAATTCAAGATGCAACAACTGGTAATAATATTCAGCACTTATAGTTTATACATGATATGTGCTCCAACTTTTTAATGATACAAAACAACTTGCAGCACTAAATTTATATTGTTCAATTGGAAAAGCTTAAATTGTTAAAATATTAATAATCGTAATTTATATAAGCCATGTTTGGAACATAAAATAAGGCACTATCACGGAGCATTAAACTATCCACTTTCTACTTATGATGAAAATATACATAATAATAATTTTTAACCCATACTTTAATAGTTAAAGAAGAAAATCCAAAATGTTATTGGCAACTATCAACAAATGACAAGTTTTTGTTAAAGTACTGTCATTTCTGATTTTGCGTGATGCATAAACTAATTTGTGTGACAAACTCAGAAACTTATCTCTCCAGTAAAGGCATTTAATTTCACTATACTCAAATTTATTGATTACTCTGACCTTTTCCTACATCACTGTACCCTTAATAGATTAGCACCATGGTTATATAGCCAGTCTTCACATGGAAAACTGCTATTTTTTTTAAAAAATAATCAAAATTTTGGAAAGCTTAAATCGTTAGCATATCAATAATATTCTAATAAAAACAACCAAGTTTTTAAGTCGCAACATATTTCAATGGAGCTTCCACCATTGTCAAGCTTTGTTTGTAGAATGACAAGCCTAAAGCCTGCGTACAAACACATAATCATAACATGCAATCAAGAGTCTAACAACTTAAACAACAAGTGACTTAAAAACTTGGTTGTTTTTATAAGAATGCTACTACTGCTCGTCACTACACAACATTTTAACGTATCAATCTTATAACAAGCTTATTGGTGTATGTGCCTCTCCTGAGGTCTCCCAGATAAGCGCTGATAATCTCTTACAATGTGCTTGGACATATTCTGTAGGTACTACACCAATGTGTACACTCATGAGCTCATAACAATGTATACTACCTCGTGGCTCATTGGGGAAGCACTGGCGGCATAGGTTACTGAAATATACTCATCAACAAAAGTTTGGAAACTTTTTTTTAAAGTCCACCCCTGACTTTATTTTTTATGCGTTCTGTTCA
>JAOXYC010202017.1:0-27425 GCA_028565715.1 Phoronis pallida
CGTACACACACTTTCAAGTTGATTTGAATTTTGACCCCAGATCCTCACCAACAAGGAGACAGTATCTTTAAGATAACATGTGGATGCTGCCATCCACAATTCAAGAATTTTTCAAAATAACCATTTAACAATTTTGGTCGATGGAAATGTAGACACTGCATTTCTCTTAGATGCAGAACTTCATTATTCTTGTTATAAACTTCTTCAAGAATTTGCCTGTGTTTGAAATTTAATGAACATTTGTTAATAGTAAAAAAGCTATGATTGTATGACACAGGCTTTGAATATTTGGAAAACATATGATTGAAAACATGTCAAGATCAAAAATACATTAATAATTCTATTAACACAGCATTTGTTCAAGAAAAACTTTCATGATATGGTTGATGTTATAAATTTAGTACAAGTCGAATAATGTGGTCCCTTGTGTATCTTCGGTTATTCATTCAATGGAAACACATTGACAAAATAACGCCAATAAACGAGGGACCACATTATTCAACTTGTACCATAAATTGACCTCCAGAACAGAAGGTTGTTCTTGAAGCATTCTGAACATGGGTGTTTTCAGTTGTCAGTACATATGTGATTCATTAGTGTATGTAAATATAGACCATTACATCCAGTAAATGGCATCTTGGTTATTGATTCTAGAGTCTAATGTAATGTGTGCAGACTGAAACAGGATGTGCTACAATATATGTCTTGCAGGGGAAGTTATTTTTGAACTTAGCCAATGGATTTCAATAGCTGATGAATATTTATGTAGGCCTAGCTGATTTATTTTTTAAAGTTCAGTGTTGAAACAGCACTGGCTCTGAAATAACACTAAACATCTTTCTTTTTTGTAATAAATATACGCTAATAAATTATGTCATCAGGTTTTTATGGAAGAGAATATATTTTGAGTTACATTGAGAAGAAAGTACGGTATCAATGAAATGCCATTTTCTCAAATTTTTCTGCAATCTTGAAATCATACTTGGATTTGGCAAAATGTCAAGACATATGAAAAATGCATTGGTCAAGCTGTTCTGATATGTTTTCCTTGTGGGGTTGAATAGAATTGCCATGGTTACTGGGTGTTAACATTCAATAACTAAGAAACCCGAGACAGTATGCTTATCATATTTTGTGTTAATTCTCAGCACACATTTCATAAGACATTTTAAAAAACTTTGGTGCCCTTTCTTCTAAATTTTCATTCCTAGTAAAAAAAATCTAATTGAAATTAAATTAACTTTTCAAGATATTTTTTTAAACTGAGAGATTTTGATAAAAAAATTATCCATCAAATGAAAAATCCAAGTAAGCTTCAGATCTCAAGTAAAAAAAATCTTTAAAAAATAAGGTAAAACTCCTTGAATAAACAAATATTCAATTTGTCTGGCAGTTTTATAGCTGTTTTTCTAGTTCAATGATAAGCAGGCAATGAGTCATCATTCATAAGTAGAGTCTGTCTGGCTGAGATGAACTGGAATGATAAATAGTCAATAGTGTTATCATAATCTTAAGAATTTGTGTGAGAAATTTGAAGATGGTTGGTAGCTTGGTTTCATGGGAATCAGGTTATATTTTAATAAATTAAAAAGTTTTGGGTACTACTTAATTTTTTATCCCATGGCTTCCAATCAAAAATATTTCATGTATGGAAAAATTATGCTGTTACCGGTAGTAGAACTTGACTCAGATTTCCAAATTTTGGTGTAAACTTGTCTTAAAAAATATCCAATTTTCAACAAAAAAGTTATGGAATAGATACATTGACTTGTCGGGGATTATGAGGGAATCTCTTGCAAGTTTTACTGACAAGGAACACTGGTCCATAACGTTCAGTTATTAAAAATAATGATTATGATAATAAAGTTAATTATAATTTAAATAATGCAAAATTACAATTTCTTAACTGCGTTTTACCTTTAATAATTGAAATAACTAATTTTTTCAGAGGCAGATGCAGACATTAAAAATATATATTAAAAGCTTGCACAACTCTTCATCGTGAAAGCCATCCGTCTCCTTTCTAAAAAATAATTTATTTCATAGAAATTTCATTTTGGAAATTTTTTGTTTCAAGTGAGACAAGATGACAGACGTAGGAGCCCGCGAAGTGAAGATACTTGAGACAGCCGAGGACATTCAAGAACGACGTGACCAGGTTCTCTCTCGCTATGACCAGTTCAAGCAAAATGTTGCCCAGCGTCGTTCGATGCTGGAAGATGCGCGACAGTTTCAGTACTTCAAACGAGATGCCGATGAGTTGGAGAGTTGGATTAACGAGAAACTTCAGACAGCCTCAGATGAAAACTATCGTGATCCAACGAACCTCCAGGTATTTTTTCAAACGTCAAAAAACACAATAACAATTAGCCAAATAAATAGTATAGAAATAAGAGAAGACATAATATTGGAATAGAAGCAATCCATTTTAGTTATCAGTCAAGGCGCAAGGGCCAGTTCACATATTCATTTTGATTTTTGAAGTAAGATAGTTCCCAGTTCAGAATTTTTCTGTCTTCAAATGTATCAGATAATATAAGGATGGTAATATCATATTTCTTTACTTTTTACAACAAAATTTTATTTTGAAGGGTTTGGATTTTGTTGATTCTGAACCAGTCTTTTAACTTTAAAGCCTACTTGAGTTTCATAAAGTTTTTAAAATTAACTTTTGAACTTGATTTTTGTGTTCGCATTGTAGGCCAAAATTCAGAAGCATCAAGCGTTTGAAGCTGAAGTTGCCGCTCATAGCAACGCGATTGTTGACCTTGACAACACTGGAATGGAGATGATCAATAGACAGCACTTCATGTCGGAAACCATCAGAGTATGTCTTATTTATAAATTTGATTCTAACAATTTTGATAATTCTTGTCCAACTATTTTCATAATGCATACCCCACTATTTGATTCTAATAACTTTGATAAATTATACGCCCACATCGTCAATACAAAAAAAAGATACGTAAAAATTAAAAGCCTACTGCACAAAAGTCACAGTTGTAAAAGCAGTGAATTGTTTTTAAGAAAAGATGTGTTCTTGTTTTCATTCATCAAAATATTGTAGGTGCTCAAAACACGTCACCATTAACTAAACAAGTTTCATTTTGCTTTGCTACTAACAATTCTTTTACAATCATCCAACAACTTGTGCGTTTTGTTTTCAGATCCGCTTGGAAGAACTTCACCGTCTGTGGGAGCTCCTGCTTGCCAAGTTAGCTGAGAAAGGGCTGAAACTACAACAGGCCCTCCAGCTGCAGACATTTCTGAGAGGGTGTGACGAGATCATGTTCTGGATCAGAGACAAGGTTAGTGTAATTTTTATTCAGATGATTAAAATTAAACTAAATTGGTGAAAATATATATTCACTTTGGGAGGAAAATAGTTTAGTTGAGTCAAATGTAAATTTGTAAAAAATCTATAGGTATTGAGTCTGGCTAATTTCAGGAAAAAAACAGAAAAATTAGGAACCAAATTTTTCTGTTTTCTATATACATCATTTTGGCCAGTGAAAGAATACTTATAACTAGTCTAGATAGTTTAGTGCATCATCATTTAGCAAAATTTTATTGGATCATGTCATGCATTAAGTCTATATGATTTGTCTGAATTTTCATTTTTAGGTTCATTTTACATATTTCTCAATTTAGTGAAAGCAAATGCTAAACACAAAGTGGATCTATTTGTATTTCTGATGGCAAATGTTAGATAAATGATTTCAATCTTACACAAATATTCAGTGAAGGTTAAATAATTTTTAATTAAAATTCTCTTTTTCTAGGAAGCATTCGTAACATCAGAAGAATTTGGACAGGATTTAGAACATGTTGAGGTTCTACAGAAGAAATATGATGAATTTAACAAGGTGAATATTTTATTGGCATAGGAAAAAGTTTGCTATTTCTCATTGTTTCTTCACAACCATCTTTATAACTAGTAAATAATTATCATAAGCGATTTGATATGTGTATTGTTTTAAATATGACTATATGAATATTTTCAAACTCAATAAATAAAAATACCCATACAAGTACACAGGAGGAAAAGACTGACAAATTTTTGATTATTGATAATTCAGATTATTTATGATATCTATTCAAAAGCTGATTTTTTTCTGTTTACGCTTATCCATTTTTTTAGGACTTGCAAAATCATGAAGATATTGTGACAGATATCAACCAACAGGCTGAAAAGCTTGTAGAAGATGAACATCCTGATGACGCCCACATCAGGCAAAGACAGGAGGTGAGTGGGGTTTACAGTTTCTTAATTGTTTCTATAACATTTGACATAAGAAATCGCTTCTTAATTTGACCTACCACATTCAATGCCAAGTACTAGTTCTAAAGTTGAAAAATGTGTAGCTTAGTAGACTGCCAATGGTAAATTCTGTCTAGTTTTGCCATGCATATAATCGATCAATATTTACAAGACTTTAAAGCTCATGTGAGCAAATCTGCAAAATCATAATTAACTACAAAATGTACAACACAGTCCAGTTATCTGCACTCTGATTCCCATCGGGTAAAACTTCATTAAGCAAAGTCAGTAAAATGAAAAGAAAGAAAAGGAAAAAGAAAAAAAAGAAAAAAATAGTATAATTATGCTTATACAATTTTGCTTTGCAGGAACTGAATGAAGCCTGGCAGAGACTGAAACAGCTGTCACTACTGCGTCAAGAGCGCCTGTATGGGGCTCATGAGTTCCAAAACTTCAACCGCGATGCTGACGAGACAAAGATCTGGATTAACGAGAAAGATGTCATCCTTTCATCGGATGATTACGGACGTGACTTGCCAAGTGTTCAAGCTTTACAACGTAAACACGATGGAGTGGAGAGAGATCTGGCTGCTCTGCAAGAAAAGGTGTGTAGTTTAGGATTCAACTAATAACATAAAATTTGTCAATTATCTTATAATATTGTACTTAAAAGTGTATTCTTTTCAAGTATGAAATTATTTTTCAAAACATCTATCAACGTAAATCAGTATAAAACTGGAAGTCTTCTAGAAAATTAAAAAATGGAAATGATTGAAATAATTCATGAATATGTTAAACGTTGTATGCGTCCACATGTGGTCCCATATTGTTTGATATGATTTGTGTTTTATTGTGAAATTGATATCTAAAACATTTACGCTTTTCTCAGGTGAATACTTTGGGCACCGAGGCAGGGAGATTGTGCGAGAACCACCCTGAAAGCGCTGAGGAAATAAACAACAAGCTACAAGAGATTGAGAACAACTGGGAAGGACTAAGTGCTAAGGTATGCTTTTCTAAATAAAAGATAGAAATAAGAATGAACCATTTCTGGGCCTTGTGGAAATCATATATTTCCGTACATGAGAGGTTTTAAAAAACACAAAATTCTTATAAAGACAAGTAAATTAAAAAATTAGTGCAAATAATCATATGACTACTCATGCTTTATTTACAACAGTTTTTTTAAAAATTTAAATTCAATTTAACAACCTATGTAAATGAAAAGTATTTTTTCTCATTTTTTGTCATCTTAATATGCTTTTGTTGATATTTTTACTCCCATTATCAGTTTTTTAATGCCAATGGCCACAAACTAACTATTTGGTTATTCAACATTCTCCTTGAGAAATTTTAAAGTTAAATAATCCAAATTTCATTTTGCAGGCAAAAGAGCGAAAAACCAGACTGGATGATTCATACAAACTCCAGCGTTTCTTGTCCGACTTCCGTGACTTGGTATCCTGGATCCATGACATGAAATCCGTCATTTCCTCCGATGAGCTTGCAAAGGATGTTCCAGGAGCCGAGTCACTGCTGGAAAGACATCAGGAACATAAGGTTAGTTTTATCATAGTTTAACTTATTCACTAAAGGTTTTAAATTAGTGATCTGAATAGCCTCCTGCATTATATAGCAGAGGGTTCTTGCAATTCACGCTTGTTAAAACTGCATTATTTTGTACAAGTAAAATGATGTAGCATACGGACCATTGGATGAAAGGCTGACTAAAGTTGTATATCATGTGTCAGAGTTATTGTATGTTTACGTTGACTTCACAAGAAAGTCACTGTGTTAATGCTGTCACAGTCTTCACCAAAGGGAGATTGAGCAGCACAAAAATCATTAAATAGTTTCTGTCCAGGGTTTACTGCACATTATTTTCAAGTTATTATTATTAAGTCAATCAGACTGCTACATGTAAGAATCAAACTATTTCCTTTGATCGTATGTTTACTATTGATGTTCTTTGATTCAGCATTAATTATGGTAATTCAATGATAACATACTCTCTTCTTATTCCGCCTAAGGCAATTACAGACTGAGCCAATAATATTATATTATCCACACAACAGGGTGAAATTGATGCTCGTGAGGACAGTTTCATTGCCACAGCCGCCGCTGGACAAAACCTCGTTCAAGACGACCACTATGCCTCCGATGAGGTCAGAGAGAAACTGCAGACCCTGGATGATGAGAAGGCGTCCCTTCTCTCTCTCTGGGACGAGCGCCGCATTCTGTATGAGCAGTGTATGGACTTGCAACTGTTCTACAGAGATACTGAACAGGCTGATGCCTGGATGTCTAAACAAGAGGTAAACTATGAGAAAAATCACATTTTGATAAAAAACATGTTCATGGTTTTTTGGTATCCACTTCTTAAAAGCATACAAATAAATTGATGCTTTTACTGGCGAAAGTGAAAATATTGAAGACGGAAAAATTCAAAACTGATCTGGGAATCGAACCCAGGCCTCCTGATTGCCTGTCAGATACTCTACCATCTAAGCTTGAATGACACATGTGAATAAGTCTCCAGTCACAATGAACACCAGAAATGAATTGTTTCAGTTAACATAATTCTAAGTTTGAGCATCTTAAAGAGTTGATTTACAAAATTTCCCAGATTCTCAATTTTTATGTGACATTTTAATTTTAAACAATCCAATTTGACATGTGATGTCCATTTGCATTTATATATCACATTAAAATTGATTGAGTTGGTTAATGAAATCATTTTAGTTCAAAGATTTTCTTTGAGTCAAGTCTTATCTCAAAAAATCCCTAAAATTCATTTGCTTGACTTTTGTAGGCTTTCTTGGCCAATGAGGACCTTGGTGAGTCTCTGGACTCCGTGGAAGCATTGATCAAGAAACAGGAGGACTTTGAGAAGTCTCTCGCTGCCCAGGAGGAGAAAATCAGGGTAATTGTTTCATGAAAATATTTGTATCAGTTATCAATAAACTATGATAAATATACCAATGATTTTTTACAATGATCAAGTGCAACGCCCGTACATGTGGAATTTTATTGGACTAAATATACCAGTAATCGTCGTATTTTAAACATTTTAATTATTTATAAATATACCAAAATTGATATCAATAAGCTGTGATTTTAAAAATTTAATTTTTATTTCAAAACTCACCACAAAATTCTGTATTTATGTTTTTGAAGTCATAATTCAAAATCTTGTGGTCGAACCAAACATGGATTTTTGTTCCGATAAATTTTCAATTTATTTTATTTGTTTGCTTTCTTTGCATTTTAACCCTGACAGTTTAAAATTTAAACATTGCCTTATTAACTAATTTCAGGCACTAGATGACTTTGCTACTAAACTCATCGAGAGCGAGCACTACGCCGCTGATGAAGTAGCCGCAAGACGCGACCAACTCTTGACCAGACGAAACCAGCTGTATGAGCGCTCCCAGCAGCGTCGCATCAACTTGGAGGATTCCCTCCGATACCAGATGTTCTGGAGGGATGGTGATGAGACCAAGAGCTGGATTAATGAGAAACTCAAGCAGGTGGCAGATGAGAGCTACATGGTATGCTCTTCATTAATTTTGGATTCACTGTATGCTCGATGAAAAATAAAACTCCAGTTGGGTGGCAACTCAAGGTGACCACATTTTGTTGGTAATCATAGCAACAGTGTAAAGCTGTGGACAACATGTTTAAGTGTTGAAAATGGCAACTTTACTCAAAAGGTTTTCTCAAAAATTGGCCAATCACATGCCTTGTGTCAACTGAATTTGCATGTTTCAATCAAAACAAATGATATCATTGGTCAATAATTTGAATTTCAGGACTCTACTAATCTGCAAGCCAAACTGCAGAAACACCAGAACTTTGAGGCTGAACTCCAAGCCAATGAGGTGCGTGTGGACTCTGTGAACGCCACCGGACGGGAACTGATTGAGAATGAGCACTACGCCTCGGAGAAGATTCAGGAACAGATGGATGAAATCCAGGCACTCTGGAAACAACTGTGTGAAATGACAGATAAGAAGAGTAAGTGAAGATTTACTGTAGCAAATTATGTTTATTGTTTTTAACGTAGATTTGACCTTTTGTTGAATGTTTATTTCCTTAAAAATATGTAAGCAGGAATTAACTTGCATTAATTTAGTAGATAATGTTCAAATTTCAGTACAAATTTGAATATTTTGTCTGAATTTATTTTGTAAGATGGCTACAAAACTGTCAGTACATTTTTAGACCAAAGAACGTACATATTTCGACCATTTACCTCTCAATTGATAATGTGAAGTGCATGGTTACACGCCATTGTCATTGAAATAAAGGAAACATCTTGTGTGTAGAATTATACAAATGAGGGTTAGTTATATGTGGGTAAATAATTTATTTTGTTTTGTCTCTACAGGTCTCCGTCTGAAGGAAACAAGTGATCAGCTGCAGTTCAACAGGAACATTGAAGATGTTGAGATCTGGTTTAATGAGGTTGAGGGCGCACTTATGTCTGAAGACTTTGGCAAGGTAGGCTTCTTGTTTCATGATAGGTTTGGTCAGTTACACCTGTTTATCTACAGTTTTTTCCAATAATAAAGTCTTCGCATTTGAACTGTTAATTTTGAATTAAAAAATCTGTGCCAATTGATATGAATTGCCTTCTACTAATATGTCAAAGAACTACTGACAATAACGTGACTGATCACGACTGAAAATATTTCATAAAAGAATCTGCAAAAATTTGTATTAAAAGACCTTTGCATACTATAGGTTAAAATATTGTATGCTTTGTTGTGAGCTGCGCATTACTTTTCTAAAATAAGATATCATTTCATTCAATGTTTAAATTCATCAGATGGTTAGTGGTGTGAGTAAAATACATTATGTCATTGAAATAATTTGATATTTTTATTGCTTTGGCATGATATTTGCTCTCACATTATGTCGAAGTAGATACATACACTAAAATACACTTTAATTTATATTTAGTAGGCTGTTTAATGAAATAGGCTTCACTTAATCACTCAGTCTGACAATGGTCACTTTTTTATTGTTTTGATTAACAAAAAATGTAGATTTGTGTTGATCAGTAGCATCAGATCAGATATAAAAAATATCATTTGACAAACAATGCAGAAATCTAAGTTTAAACTCACCTTTTTGCTTTGCATGGTTTTATTCAATAGCATTGATTTTCATAGAGTAAACTAGTCACTAGTTATGAATTGTTATAGG
This sequence comes from Phoronis pallida, assembly GCA_028565715.1. Classification (NCBI taxonomy): domain Eukaryota; kingdom Metazoa; phylum Phoronida; family Phoronidae; genus Phoronis; species Phoronis pallida. The sequence continues at coordinate 9,473 of JAOXYC010202017.1, forward strand.
CATTTGTGATCATAGCATAACTTTGCAAGTACTTTACATCTGATATCAGGGAAATCTACTTCAATTCGAGGCAAAGTAAAAGTAAAAGCAAAATGGATATCAATTTAAGAAAATGCGCAGAATTTGTTATGTATAATTTCTCCAACTAATTGCATGTAACAATAATTGTTTTGTTGAAATGTTGAAAAAAGTAATGATTCTGCTTTTTTCAGGACTTGACTAGCGTACAGAACCTGCAGAAAAAACATGGACTCCTTGAGTCTGACGTGGGTGCTCACCAAGATCGTGTGGACGCCATTGTTGCCCAAACGGAACAGTTCGTTGAGAGTCAGCATTTTGACGTGGACAACATTGTTGATAAGAAGGGCCAGGTTGTTGAACGTTATGAAGCATTGAGTGTAAGTTTCTTTTTACTAATAAATGTATGCTTTTATTGGTCAAATTGGATAAATATGGAAAAGACAGAAATCCCAGATCAGTTCCAAATTTTTCTTTGTGAACTCATTTCACTGGGTAAAAAAATTGATATGAAAATTGATAATGATTTGAATGTTGATCTGTTTTCAATGGCCAACAACTAAACTATCTTTTATAAAGTTGTGTCATCATCAATGTAATGACAATTTAATGTTGAGAACAACTTATAAACTCCTTTGAAAATGAAAGAATTAGAAAAAGTCAAAGATTTCTGTATTTACACAACTCTTGAAAACAAGTAATACTGGAAGTACCAAATACCATCAAAGAATCCTATCTATTTTGATGTAATATTGCATGACATTTAGACGTTTAAATTTCAGTTAATAAAACTAAGAATATTGATGATAAAAAATTAATATTTCTAGGATCCCATGGCTGCTCGCAAGAACAAGTTAGCTGATGCACTCAAACTTCAACAGTTCTTCCGTGACGTTGAAGATGAAGAAGACTGGATCCGCGAAAAGGAGCCAATTGCTGCCTCTACCAACAGAGGGCGTGATCTGATCGGTGTCCAAAACCTGATGAAGAAACATCGCGCTCTTCTTGCAGAGTTGAACGGCCACGAGTCTCGCATCAACGCTGTTGTTGATGAGGGCCAGGAGATGTTGAAAGATGACCATTTCGCTTCTGATGAAATTAAACAGAAGAATGATGAACTGGCTGAGAAATGGAAACAACTTGTCGTAAGTGTATCTTTGATTTTCAGAAAGAAATCTTGGTTGCATTCAATGTTTTACAAGATGGAGCCATGACGGTGAATTTCGTGTGTAACCTCTTTGAACACTCTAAGCTAGCATTGTTTTTGCAAGGTTTTCAAAAAATAAGTCATTCACAAGTTTTCATGTACCTGGTATTGTTGCCAGTCTATTCAAAAAATGGTAGACAGGGATATTAAAGAAAATCTCAGTTCCTGATTAATGTGAAATATTACGAAAAAACGGTGTTGTTTCTGAAGTTTATCAAAGTGTATCTGACGAAAGAAAAATCTAAAAAATAAAAATTTCAACTATTATAGGAGAAAGCCAACCAGCGCACGGAGGACCTTGAGGACTCTCTGCAGGCCCACCAGTACTTTGCTGATGCCAACGAGTCAGAATCCTGGATGAAAGAGAAGGTACCGGTGGTCAGTAGCAAGGATTATGGTAAGGACGAGGATTCCGCCGAGGCCCTACTCAAGAAACATCAAGCTCTTATGTCCGATTTGGAGGCATACAGGAGCAGCATCGATGGACTGAGAGACCAAGCCCAGGCTTGCAGAGTAAGTAGAGATTTGTTTTATATTTTTATTATGAAACCTTTACTTTAGTTATTTATTACATTGAAAATGTGTGATAAAAAAGTGTTTTTGAATGATCTCTCAAAATTGTATGTTGGATTTATTTTATCAAAAACAAGAAAAGAAAAATGCTTTATGACTTTGAAATTATTATGTTCCATTTTTGTGGGCTTTTTTTTGATAAATACAGCTCTTTCTTACAGCTACAAGCTCTGTTAGGGCCTTCTTTCATTATGATGGTAAAATAAATTGTTTTTATTAGTTATGAGTTTTGTTGAAGTTGTTGTTCTACATGCCTATATATTTTTGTTTTGTTCTGAATTTGACTTTATTCTTGTTTTGGCCATTCAGATAAGCTATCACTGGAATCCTTAATTAATATTTCTAACGATCTTAAGTTTGTTATTTCCTCTGTTTACAGCAACAAGAAGCCCCTGTTGTTGATGATCTCGGCAAGGAATGTGTGCAAGCTCTCTATGACTACGCTGAGAAGAGTCCACGTGAAGTCTCCATGAAGAAGGGAGATGTACTCACTCTGCTCAACAGTTCAAACAAGGTTAGCATTAGAATAGACATTTTATGTCTGGTATTTTTTTCTTGGTGATATTCTATCGGGTTAAACGGTATTTATTGAAATTTTGCATTCAATGTTTATTTTGAGACCGTTATGTATTGAGAGCAAGATAATATGTTGTACAAAACTGTCAGAGAACACGATCTATCTCACAGAAGCAAGACGTCTGAATATAATTTTGTTTTTACATATGTTTTGGTTTTCACAAAAGATTTTTGTTGAAATAAGACTTTTCAGTCATTTAAGTTTTGTAAAATTCTAAAGAGTGCTCAACTAAATGTTTCATGCAGATTTCTTTGGATCAAATCTCCACGATCAATACTGAAATATTTCTCCCAATTCCAGGACTGGTGGAAAGTTGAAGTTGGTGACCGTCAGGGATTCGTGCCAGCTGCGTACTTGAAGAAACTCGAGACCGGACTGTCTGCCAGCCGAGAACAACTGGCTGATGAATTCACTATCTCTGTCCGACAGAGACAGATTGAAGATCAGTAAGTAGTATTCTGATTGGTCTATGTGTAGCCATGTGACTTCTGTGTTGTCTGGTAGTGGATAATGGTGAAGTGGGAGATATTATTGAAGGCTTTGGAATCGGACGTTATCTGACAATTCTTATGAGTGCTTTAGTCATTGATCCTCTAAACAGATATAGTGTATTGAAATCCCTAGATTATCCCAATAACTGGCTACTATTTTGGTAAATTTTCTATTGAAATTCCAAAAGACGTTTAGCAGAATAAAAACACCAGAATGAAAATGTGTTGAAAACAGTCAGCATTCGTTCATCCTTTTGAGAAAATGATACAAATAATGCTTTTGCTGGTAGAAAGAATTCAAAAAAACAACAACAACCAATTTCACAAAAAAAATGATTTTCAAACAGATATCAAGTAAACTCATTTCTCTCCATTGTCTCCCACAGGTATGACAGTCTCATTGACATGGGTAACCAGCGTAGTAACAGACTGAGAGACAGTGCCCGAACATACGCCGTTGTACGTGATGCGGCTGAGTTGGGAGATTGGATCGATGCTAAAGAGCAGATCGCGGTTGAGGAGGTTATTCAGGCAGAGGACCTTGAACAGGTGGAAGCTCAGCAGAAGAAGTTTGATGACTTCCAGAGGGTAAGTTTGTGTGGGGATTGTGTTGGAAATGAGGTGTGAAGAAGATTTTTGTCTTCTTGAACTCACTTGTTTTAAATAATAGCAGGATGTCATTGTAAACATGCTGTTTAGTTTCAACATTTCAAGCAGCTTAATATGAAAAAGTCAAAATGCTGTTGTCAATGATATCTATTTTGAAAGTAAGAGTAAAAAGTGATGTAAAATTAGAACAAAATGATAGAATATACTTTTGGTTTCATTTGAAGTAAGAACCAACCTTTTACTTTGTTTAAATTTTCTTTGTCAAATGACTTACGTAAGACATATTTTATTTTAATTTTACAGGATTTGAAATCCAATGAACAACGTCTACAAGAGATGAACAACCTGGCTGAGCAGCTTGACACCATGGGTGAAACTGAGGCTGCGGATAAAATCAGAATGCAGATCACGGTACGAAATCAAACCGCTAATATCTAAAACTTTTTACAAGCTGTTAGATATAATTGTGCAATGTTAAATGATGCCAACATAAATTTTGAGATTAAGGTTTTAGTAAGTAGTGAACATATCATTCACCCAGGTTGATGAAATATTGTAAGTTATGCTCAAAGCATATTCACTTACTGGGAGACTGAGAAATTGATTCATGTCAAACGTTTCCACCCTCCTCTATAGGTCTTGGTCACTAGCACTGACTGCTGTTCCCGTCAGTGCTAGTGACCAAGACCCTTAGAGGAGGGTGGAAACGTTTGACATGAACCAAATTCTCAGTCTCCTAGTGAATATGTTTTGAGCATCAAAACAGGAGACAATGAACAATCTTTTTTACTATTGTAGGTAATGTTTTTTGATTTTGAAGGAATTGAGTATTAATAAAATGCTTTGAAATACAGTTGTTATTTGAACCTGTTTTGAAAGAATTCTTCTATTTTCAGACCATTAACGCCCGTTGGGAGAAACTGCAAGAGACCACACAACAACAGGCTGCTAAACTAGCCAGCTCTCATGAAGTTCAGAGATACCACAGGTAATGATTTTCATCACATAACTTCTTGTTTTCAATCTAGTAACTTGATTCGGTAAATATCTATTGTTAGATTCTTATGTTGCATGTCCCATTCACAGTATGGGCCATGGTGTTGTGTATACTGTGGTAAAGCCAGGACATGGAAATGATTTTAATACTCAGAAAATAAAAGTTTTCTAACATTATTAAAAAAAAAAAAATTGTTAAAGTTGACAATGTGTGAAAAAAGTATTCTCAAATTCATGGGGAGTGAAACCAAACTTTTATTAAATTCAATTATTGAAGTTTATTCTTTAATAATGACGAGCTATAATCACCAAATCAAAACCAAAATTGAAAAATTGTATTACATTTTTCACTGGTTACAGAGATGCTGATGAAACAATTGACTGGATTAATGAGAAAGACCAGGCTCTCAACACCGACAACTATGGTCAAGATCTGGCCAGTGTCCAGAGACTACAGAGGAAACATGAGGGTCTTGAGAGGGATTTGGCTGCTATTGGTGGCAAGGTATGATGAAGAATGTTCTGGTGGTAGATCATTGGAAAATGCTTTGTTTGTTACATTGGACAGTTGAAGGGCCATTTTCATGTGTGTGATATCTAGTTGAAACATTGTTAAGAATGAAGATAATGCTCTGAATTGAAGCTCCCTTTCTCTTTTGGCATAAAAATGAAACGTTTTGGAAGTTTCAAGAAGAAATTATTGAGGACCAAAGTAATTGCAGAATTCATTCTTAGTAGTGTCAAAGGTAAACAATGGATATTCTGTACTGAACATTTTTTTTTTAAATTGGATGGGAAACCATTGTAAAAGCCAGCCTTAAGATTGCATCCAGCAATAATTTCTAATTTCAGGTTCAACAACTGGACGAGACAGCTATCCGTCTGACCCAGAGTCATCCAGACCAAGCTGAGGGTATCAACCAGCATCAGAATGATTTAACGGAGAAATGGAATGATCTGACAGGCAAGGCAAACGACCGCAAGGCCAAGCTGCTGGATTCCTACGACTTCCAGAGGTTCTTGAGCGACTACAGGTAAAAATATAGAAAAGTCTAAAGACTTTTGAATTGGTTTTCTCAAAAGTTAGCAAGGCAGAATTTAAGAAAAAATATTTTCTTTTCAGGACCCTTTTCTTTAGTCAAAAGGCATACCTTAAAAATGTAGAAAAGTCATAAGACTTTGGAATTGTTTTTCTCACAATTTAGCAAAGCAGAGTTTGAGAAAAAACATTTTGCTTCTCGGGGCTTATTTCTGTAGTCATGAGACATTCCTTAACAAACGTGTTTTTGTATCAACCGATATCTATTTGGAATGCATTTTAAAATTCATTTATTTCACCGGAAACCATCTTCTCGAATAACCAGTAAGTAAGTCACAATAATATGCGTTGCCCTACTTAGAAGTTAAACTGGACTGTTTTCTAAAAGCACATTATCCGGTGCAATGAAAGTGAAAACTTATTGCTAGAAATTGCAAAAAGTATAAGATAAGAATGAAAAACTTCTCAGAGCTCTGTTGATAAAATCCAAATTGAAGCTGACAGGTGCTCTACATATTCATTGTAGTAAACCAACTCTAAATGCGTGCTTGTTATTTCAGAGATCTGATGTCATGGATCAGTAGCATGCAGACACTTGTATCCAGTGATGAGTTGGCCAAGGATGTCACCGGAGCTGAGGCCCTGTTGGAGAGACACCAGGTAACGCATCTGGCTTAATAAATTTCTTAGAAATATGACGACGGGACAATTATAAAGAAATCTTTATTATTTTAGGTTACCCTACATTGATTTTGATTTCATTCAAGTGAAATATGTACAGTTATGAATTGTTTCATTCACACAAGAAATTAATATGTATCACATATTTCACTTGTACTAACTATGGGATATCTCATATAAGTACAAAGTGAAGTATGTGAAATGTGTAATTTTCTTGTGTGATTGTCAGCATTCATGATTGTATTTATTGATGGAATTATCAATTAATTTCACTTTTCTGATTAATTTTCATTTTTTCATCACATTTCTAGTCTGGTGGCTGATGGAATGTCTTCAATGTTGTTGCTTTCTATGTTATTTGATTTTCTAGACTTTATTACATCCAAATGATTTTTTCATAGATTTACTCTGTCATCTCAGTTTCATTATTTATTTTAAACACAAGACTTATTTCAATATTTTTTCCTAGTACTCAACTCACTGTCAATAACTTTTTTCACCTATTTTATTAACTTTCAAACTTTTCATTTGAATTTTGTTTTATTTCTACCTGGTCATTTTGTTGATATTTTGTTGGGTTCTTGCCATAAATAGGCTTACCGCACGGAAATAGACATTCATTACGGTGACGGAGATATGGTGCCTCAGGTGCGGTAATTAATTACACGGCTTTATGCTGCATGCCGTTACTGCATGGCCAAATGTTAAAAATGTTTGTTTATTTTATGACATATTTTCCTGTAGCAAAGACAATTGAAAACCAAGAAAGCTTTTTTAAAAAGATAATCTCTCTCTGTTGGTCCCAATCTGGCATCAAATCTCAAATCAACTAGAAATGTTGTGTACGAATCCTTTGTTGAACACAACTTACTTACATCTGAGTCCAAAAGTTCAAAAAATCTGCAAAGGGGTGAATTGAGTGCTTTTGTGTCAGATATATTGACTTTTTATCGGATACAAAGCTCTCAAATCTTGGTTTTCACTTCAATCTGCAGGAAGATATTCTACTGAAAAATCTGTTATTTTGTAAAGTTATTCCAAAATCACCTTTTTTATTTCATGTAGTTGCCATAGTTTTAGCCAAGTTCCCAAGATGCACTGGGACTTCAGTGTAGTACATGCTTGTCTCAGACACTCTGATTGGTTGGTTGGCTTAGAAGGTTGACCAATCATTGTTGTTCTTTTATTGTACATAATGTCATCAAAAACTGTTTTGAATCGATTGTTAATTCGTTATAAAGTGAACTTAATTGGATCATGAATAACCTGCATGGTGTGGGTTAACTCTATTTTTTTCAAGTGTGTCATAAATGGAATACATTCAAACTATGTCTTAGGGCTATCCCAGCAAAAAATGTATCCCCAGGGGGGGGAAGGCACTTTTCTTTAGACCCACCTACCACATTTTTTAATTAATTTTTCTTTTATACTTGTTATTCAACAACTTTTGTATTACTGAAGATATATTGCCGTTATATACCAACTTTTATACTTATATATATTTTTTAAGAAAATACCCACCTACCCATATTAATTAATTAAACAACCTCCCCCCAAGGATACCTTTTTTGCAGGAATAGCCCTTAGCAAATTCTAAATGAAACAAATATTGCTGTGCGCTAAGCCAAGGGATGGTTTTCAAGTGATGGGTTGCCAAATCCTACTGCACACACACTTTCCAACTTGCCGCAATTCAACACACATCTATGCAATAAGGTCCAGAAAACTTAAAACTCATCCTCTGTATTTCTGCCTCTTACACAATTCTGTGCAATTATATACTCTGAATAATTTGCTTCTTTTTAGTTTTGACAACTTTTCTGTTATAAATTCATTTAAAAGACAAAATAAATTTGGTAGGTCTACAGCCATCCACAACATGCAACAATCAGAATTCAGTGAATAACCAATGAACAGCGCATTTAATCTTAATTGTTTCTTAACCAATCGAAAAAAACATGCATGGTCAGGTTTGCTTGGAGTTCAGTGTGTTATTTTCAATCATTGCATGAAGTAGAAATGATGTTTTATGGTTTCCCTTCCTGAATTCTTGTTTTGGTCATATTATCTTTTAGATGATTTGATCCAGTCCTTGGAGAAACCATCTGTTCTTATTATATAGCTTTAATCAAGACATTATTTAAATAATGAAAATAAATTTACTTGAGTTCATTACCGTATGTTTTGTATAACACTGCACCAAGTTATCAATGTCTGGTCAACTAACATAGCATTGTGGCTTTTCCTAGATTTAGAGCTAATATTCAAATAATATTTTATATTCTCCACTAAGCATAAGCAGGCATCACCAAACAGCAACTATCTGACCTATCGTCACTTTTCTCGTAAATTATCCTCTTTCGAAACAATATTTAGATTCTTGATTCTCTAATAAATTGAATCTTTTCATTTCATTAATTGCAACCTTCAAATGCCCTCATTTTTATCTGGACCCCATTATCCTGACATTTAATTCTGCATTGGGGGGTTCAATTGATACCAAAAATTGGGGACAAGAACTGTATTCCAAAAGTTGAGTTTTTAAACGATTTTAATCACTTAGTCCTCACTTACCTTTTTTGCTGTTCTAAATCTCTATTTTGCACTCAGCAGTATTATCCTCTATGAGCAGCACTCTCCTGGTCTGAATAACTCACACAAAGGCAGAAATAAGGATTCCATAGATAAATATTATTCCAAATCTTTTTCATATTTGAAGTCGACGTTCAAACCGGAACATTATCGTTTTTATTTAAAACTGAGCCTAGGGGTGAGGCAGACCTTTGAAGAACAAGAGATCAAATAGATGTTTGGCTTTGTTGTCAGGATTAGTAATTAATAAGGGGTTTGTTATTCTGGGTGGTGTTTTCCAAACTGATACGAGTTCTCTAAAAATAATCTTTAAGTTTGCCGCATAAATTGGACAATTCAAGTACAAAAAATAGTAGTTAATTTTTTTCTGTTACCGTTTCCAGGAGCATCGTACAGAGATTGATGCCAGAGCTGGAACTTTCCAAGCATTTGAAATGTTTGGTAACCAACTCCTTCAGAACAGTCATTATGCGTCCGATGATGTCAAAGAAAAGTTGGATGACTTGGCCCAGGCTAGAGAGGAGCTTGAGAAGTAAGCATATTCTGTTTTGTATTATTCTAGAAACAATTCTTCTGACATGCGTCATCTTTGAACGATCAAATTTGCAAATTACAGTAATATGTTTTTTTCCATATTGGTTTTAAGAACAAAAATGAAAAAAATATTGTTGGCATTTAAACTTTTTCAGTTTCTGTTCTAAAATTTTCGGTGTGTTGTTCTCTATCAATTGTAGAATATCAGAGAAGAATTAAGCTTTGATAGGTATTCCTATTTAGTTTTTTGTAGAAAATGAATTAAGTTGATAAATTTAATGAGATTTATATCATTTAATAGAAATTTATAGCTGTTATTCAGTCTAAGTTTTGTTATTTTAGGGACTGGATAGGTCGTCGCATGAAACTTGACCAGAATCTTGAGCTTCAGCTGTTCAACCGTGACAGCGAGCAGGCCGAGAACTGGATGGAGACACGTGAGACGTCCCTCGCCGGAGGAGATGCCGTTGATGGCGATAGTGTGGATAACATGATCAAGAGACACGAGGACTTTGACAGGGCCATCAATGCTCAGGTAGATTTGTGATCAAGGATTTTCTATACCTAATCAGAAAAGGTGCACAGCGCCGCTCATGGGGTAAAACATATACTGGCTATAATGCTATTATGCGTTAAATATCAGACAGAATTAGGAGTAGCTGGGTAGCTTAGAGGTAGAGCACCATAACCGGCTATTGTGGGGACCTTGGTTCGATTCCCAGTTCAGTTACGATGATTTTTTCTGTCTTTTCAAATTAATCAAAACATGGTACATAATTACTTTTGCCATGTTTGATGTTCATGATCATCAAGAATTCCAAGAACAATTTATGAAGTTTTTTCTCTAATAAGATTTTTTTAGTACTTTGATTACAGTACTGTCAAAGCCTCCAACTTCTTAGTCACTCTAGGTATTTCTACAGAATAAGCCAATAGAGTGGCTAGCTGTGTGTTCATGTTTTTAAGCTTCTAGTATTTAGTTGTGCCAGCCATTTTGTTGGTAGTGAAGGAAACATTCATTTCTGGTTGTATGCAAAAAAATGTTATGAATGTTTTTTATTCAGTAAATGAAAAAGTTTAAATTTACCAAAATCATCAATTATATGATTGATTTCAACTCAAAATTGAAATTAGTTTGGGAACTACACTGTCTTATGATATGTTTCTCTATTTTAACACATCAAATTTTCTAATTTTAGGAGGAAAAGATTGTTGCACTAGAACAGTTCGCTGATCAACTATGTGCCGCTGATCATTATGACGCTCCTGCTATTTCTGACAAGAAAGACCAAGTCCTGGATAGGTATGAAGTAAAAATGTGGTGTCAAGTTTATGGAAAGAATTTAATTGGTTCAACAGAAACTTTTGTAGTTAGAACTTAATATTGCCCTGTTGGGTCTATTTGCAGGGATCCTTGTACCTTACTCCCTATTTGACTAAATTTCAAAATTCTTAAATCTATGCGATCACCACTTCAGTGGTGCAGTTGATTATAAGATTAGTTAAGATCTCTTGAAAGTATGGTAAGTTTTTAAAAAAAGCTGCCAAAAACTCTTACAATGTTACTTCACAAAACAACTCGAGCAATAGTCAATTATTCAAAAATTATTTTTAAAAAAATGAATTTTTATTACCAACGTAATCTTCCAATTGCCCAACAGGTGGAGCAACTTGAAGACAGCTCTTATTGAGAACCGCTCCAAGCTTGGCGAGGCACAGACTCTACAACAGTTTGTGCGTGAAGCTGAAGACATCGAGGTATGGATGTCCGAGAAGATGCAGGTGGCCCTCGACGAGTCTTACAAAGATCCAACCAACATTCAAGCTAAGCACCAGAAACATCAAGCATTCGAGGCAGAACTCAAGGCCAACGAGGATCGCCTGAACCAAGTTATCAACACTGGAAATAGTAAGTGTTTCAATCTCATGGCCAACTCTCTCTGTTCACCTAAATTATTTGACATTAATTAATTTTCTTTATTTCTTTGTTTTCAAAATAAAAGGCTCGTGGTAAAACTTCCATGATTTTGGACAGCTGGATGGCAACACACATTTAATTTCTCTAAAAACATTTTTCCATAAAAATTTGGCTTCACTTTGAGCAAATCCTGTTGACACTCTATTACCATGTTTAACAAATTTTACACGAGACCTCTCAAAGTGGCTTGGATTCGTTAAGCAAAAATGTGTCCAAAATAGAAGTTTTATCCTAATCCTACTTTCTTGCGTAATACCTTAAAACATTTTCCCAAATTTTATTCTTTATATCAAATCTTGCTTTATTTAATTTCTGGATGGTCATAGGACTGTTAATATCTTATTTTGAGTGGTGCTATATAATTTGATCCCCAGCCGCTGAGAATTTGTAACATATAGCTTTAGCAAACCCTGTAACGCAGTTAAACTCCATAGCTGGTGCTGGCTAGGAAAATTAAAAATGGACTGATGAAAGGAACTCAATGTCCAACCATACTTATGCTTGGGTGTGACATTTTACAGGAATGACAACAGGCGAAGGTGATTCTAAATCACACATAGAAGTGTCTAATAGCATGACTGTTTCAAATGAATTTGGTCATGTTAGATATAAACAATTCAGTGTTCTGTTGAACGGTATTCTGTTTTAATGTACCGTACTATGGTTGAACTTTAAAAGCTACCAAAAAGCCAGTGGTCTTTGATATGAAAAATTTTTCCTAGGAAAAAATACTTACAAATTGGGGATTGACTGTGATACAAGCATGTTGTCTTACCCAGTTGATTTGGTTAATCATTGTTTTGTTTTGTTGGACACTGACAGCAAATAAAAGCATGCAAATGTTCTACTTGATGCTCGTCTTGTTCAAAATTTTGTTTTTTAAACAAAACATGTTCGTGGACATTTTATGTCCACACAATGTTTGAGGTTTACCTGTATGCTCATAAAAAGTTGGTCATAATGAAAAATTGAGTTTCCTGTTTGCATTGCATTGAATGTTCTGTTGAGAGCTGAGTGATGAAATGCACAAATAACAACACATCACAACTTTGCAGTTGAATGCAAGCTTATGTCCCTGCTAGGCCTATATGAATGTTTGTATTTGAATGTCCACTTTGGAATGACAAGCACATACATTTTGTCAAATATTTTCATTTGGTAGCCAGTCCTGGGATTTCCAAACTGAACTACTCGCACTTGATTCTCGAAAGTTGCGTTGCAAATCAACTCAAAGTGAGTGACGCAGTTGATCATAGACAATTGAATGAAGTAAAGTTTGGGAATCTTAGGTACAGGGTGTGATTATTTTCGAATTTGTTAGTGGTTTTGAAGGCACGCATGAATGTGAGCCAAGTTGAAGTCTGTGCAAAATTGGTAATGGATTTTTCTATGAATTTGGTTTCAAATAGTGAACTCATGTATAGAATTAAAACAAGACATTGATTCTTATTTTCTTAATATAGATGGCAACAAATGACATATTTCATCATTTCAATTTTACATGTCTTGCTTTAACTGCATGCATGCATGTTCTACAATTTATCATAACACTCTGATCCTTAATTCTCCAGCACTAACTGAGAACAACCAGTGTGCTGGCTCAGAGGACATAGTCAAGGAACGCGTCGCAAACCTCTCGCAGCAATGGGATTACCTCATCACTCTGTCGACCGAGAAGAGCCTCAAGTTGAAGGAAGCCAATCGCCAGCAGACGTTCAACGCCGGGGTCAAGGACATTGAGTTTTGGCTCGGTGAGGTGGAGCATCTACTATCATCTGATGATTATGGAAAAGATTTGGCATCTGTGCAGAATCTTCTAAAGAAACATCAACTTCTTGAGGCTGACATTTCAGCACATGATGTAAGTGAAACTTTAATCCTGATGATGATGAAAGTTGTTAAAGAAACATCTTCTGTTTTTTTTCTATTACAGCACATATTGAATTTGCTGAAGTCATGAAGTGATATAAAAATGAAAATTAAAAATAGACCAAATGAAGTTAGATAATGGCGTCCCTTTAAAAAATTTGAATCCTGATAATGGAGAAAGTTGGTCTGAACTAATGCCATTTCATACTTCCTTTCCTTTGGAAGAGGCCATAAACTAAGAATAATATAAAGACCATATGGATAATTGTGTTTAAAATTTATGTTTGCTTAAAACATAAGTGAGTAAATTTGACATTTACTAAAATTTATCAGAAAATTGAATTTATATAAGAAATGAATCAATATGATTTCTCAGTATATCACAATAAGTGATCCCCTTAGTTATTGAGGTTTAATGTAATGTAATGTAAGATAATAAAACGTTATCAAAACGCAATGGAATAATGCTCTCTCATGTTCACATATTTTAAAATTGTTGTTAATATTCTAGGATCGCATCAGAGACCTGACCAACACTGCCAATGAGTTCATTGAGGCCGAAGTGTGGGATGCTGAGGCTCTTGCTGCCAAGAGAGATTCCATCAACGAACGTTATGAAAAGTGAGTCAACATTTTGACTTGTCAAGTTGAGAAATATCAAATCATAGCCAAGTCTTGTTTTTGTCTTCACCTTAAAGTTTGGATCATGAATTTGGAAGTCCATTTTAATGTTAAATATGTTTTAGAATTTTAAAATGATAAATGTTCATTAATTTATAGGTTGTGTTCGTGATATCATTGAACATAAATAACAATTTCCTCAGTTGAGGGAATTAGGTCACGTGATGTAACCAAATAGTTGCTTGAACAGATTCATAATTATTTATAATTTAATCATAATATTCATTAAATTTTTTGAGAAATTCTCTCAAACTTTGGGTAGTTACAGTCTTCCAATCCCAAAAACAATTTTCTTCTGGACATTATTTAGTGTGTCTGCCCAAAATATATATTTTCATATGGAACATATTATTCAGCTTAAAATTCTCAACAAAATGAACCATTTCATTTTGCCATACCTTCCATGCACATGCTCTACATTTATCGACTCCTATTTACAGTGTCAAAGATCTGGCCAATCAGCGACGAGACCGTCTCAATGAGGCACACACTCTTCACACCTTCTTCCGGGACGTTGATGATGAAGAGGCTTGGATCCGTGAGAAGAAACTTCTCGTTGGCTCCGATGATTATGGACGTGACTTGACTGGTGTTCAGAATCTTCGCAAGAAGCACAAGCGCCTGGAGGCGGAGCTTAACAGTCACGAGCCTACAGTGCAGGTTAGTATTAGGGCATTTCCTAAACATTTAAGGAAAGGAAAAGGTCCCATCCCATGGAGTTGTAATTTGCAAATTTTCCACTAGCTTTCTGTGTCTTGTCACTCAGTAGCACATTTTCAACATAGTTTTATCAGAAAGAAAATTATTTTCTAAGTGATTGGCAATTTATGATTATTGTAGCATTAAGCGGCCTTTTTGAATCAACAGCATCATTTATAATTTCAAAATATGATTGAACACAATCACTTGTGAATGCTGTATAATTTTGCATGTCACATTTGAGAGCGAGACACTAAAATGATTTCCTTAAACTGTAGATTCATGGTATTCGATTTGTAAGTAAAAATCGTCATCAAACACCTAGCTTAGGTTTTTATTTAAAACAATTTTTGTTGTGTTTTCACACGCTGTTTCACAAGTCACAGATTGAATTTCTTTACCATTCGAAACTAACTCATTTCCACACTTTCAGCTTTGTTTGTTGTTGTTGTTGCCCTTTGACCTTTGCCATTTGACCTCTATTCCTAGCATGTTTCCGTTTTGAGAAGTACTGTTATATTTCTTGTTAGAAGTGGAAACAAAAAACTCACAGAAAAAGAAAAATCAATTTTTGACAGTTAACTTTTCTTTGCTATCAATTGATATTTTCAAAAGTGTTTGAAAAAAAATTCTCTTTTCGAAAATCGAGTTGAAACCTCAAAGTATTTTTACCGACGCATGGTCCACTTTCCCTTGTCATTGCTGCTGACCTTGACCCATGAACATTGAACTATGAACTTGGTTTCCCCAGTGTTTGTTGTACTTTTCCCATCCAGTTGAATGTTAGAATATTGGCATGAACCCTGACCTATAAACCCTGACCTCTGAACCCTATCATTCCCCCAATGTTTGTATTATCCCCCCTGGTTGAATGTTACAGTATGTTGATGGAATATTGCATTTACTGGAATCGAGGGAACGATTAGTAAGTACAGCTCAGAATATGCTCTTTCCATTGACTTCAATGAGCAGACTTATTGCAAGATTGCTGTTTTTAAGCCTCTTTTCGCAATAATGAAAAAAGCTTTGTTCCAAAGCTGCATCCATTATTGTGAAATTTCATGTTAAACTCAAACAACATGTTGAGGGTCTGGTGAAGTTATTTGAAGTCAGAATAAAATGACCCAAATCTCATTCTTCAACTTGCGTCAATGGATGTAACATTTACATTTGCTTCATGCAATTTCACTAGATCGACCATCAACGTGTTTTGAGTTTTCAAAAATAAGAAAATCTGGCCAAAAATAAGTCTTGTGAAGTCAATGGAGTTTATTTGCCATTCTGGATGCTTACTGGTTATTGGTAGGTTTCTAAACCTAAATCATTGCATAGTTGCTAGATAAAATTACTATGCATGGGAAAAGGGAAATTGACGGTTTTGACTTGGTTTTGTATCACAAACTTGTTTCTCCAAAACGACCAGTTTCTGATGTTTTTCCAAATGAATTTTAATATGAAATGTTTTCAGATTAGTTTCTGAACTGGCACGATCAGTAGTAAATCAAATTGTTTAAACTTACCAAAAGAAAAAGACTGATACAAAACAATGTCACACTTCATATATGCTGTTTTAGGAAGTTTTGTAAAACAGTTTCTGCTCTGGATTGTTCAGAAATATATGATTTATTATTTTAATGAAACAGAGGGTTTGTTTAAAAAAAATGCCAAATGCTTTTGTAAACAACTGTCTAGGTTATGGTACTCAACATTTTAGAAAAGCTACTTTTAGGCCCTTGTCAACTTTGCTAAAAGCTGTTATAAATATAAATGGTTGAATATGAGGACTGAAGCCAGTCTATTTTCATTATTTTTGGTTGAAACATGGCAATGTTTTGTTATAAGGCAAAGGCAATGTTTCGTTATAAGGCAAGGGATGCCATTATTTGCTGAGCTTTTTTAATTCAATTTTCTGGTATGAAAATATGAATAAAAGGCTGCTAGCCCTTGTCATGTTATATTAGTTGAGGTTTTGGGTGTCTGTCATAAAACGAGTTAAACAAATGTTGACAGCAGAACAAAGTTTATGATTTCACTGTTCCCACGTATACCACAACTTCAACTTTTCACAAGTAAAACTGAAGTTTATCAGTTATTCCCTTCACTCCCAACTTTTTTCAAAAACACAGTAGAAAAATCACCATATTCATTGGTACAAAACTGCCATCTATATGTTGACCTGAAAACTAATTTTGCGTTTTACCCCATAAAGGGTGTACAAGACCAGGGTGCCCAACTCATGGCCGAGTCCTCCCTCGGGGCTGACGATATCAAGGCCCGCCTCGACCAACTCAACGATAGCTGGCTGGAGCTGAACACCTTAGCTGCCAGACGAGGACAGAAGCTGGATGAGTCACTAGCCTATCAACAGTTTGCAGCGAATATTGAAGAGGAGGAATCGTGGATCGCTGAAAAACAACATCTGTTGTCGGGAGAGGATTACGGCGATACTCTAGCTGCTGTTCAGGTTGGGACATTTATGAAGTATTTTTGAATTTCAAAAATTAAATTAAATGGGAACAAATTAGATTAAATCTTGGAAGTAGACTATCATGTTGATATTTTTTTTAATTCAAACACAGTATTCATTTTTTATGGACCATCTAAAAGCAAAACATTAGGTAAACTATTGAATAATTTATAAATCACTGAAATTATAAAAAGTTATATTTAACAACTTCTTTTAAAATGGTGTGATCCCAAAAACTTTCCATTAGTTACAGCAATGTAAACATTTAATCCAATTTTGTTTCTCTCTTAACAGGGACTCCTGAAGAAGCATGATGCTTTCGAGACTGACCTCCAAGTCCATAATGACAGATGCTCTGAAATCAAGAAGGAGGGAAATAAACTGATCGACGAGGGGAACCACAATGCCGACCAGATCGCTGCTCGCTGCGCCACCCTTCAGGAGAAGATTAGCTCCCTGGATGACTCCGCTAATCGTCGCAAGGCCCGACTTATTGATAACTCAGCCTTCCTACAGTTCATCTGGAAAACTGATGTCGTTGAGAGTTGGATTGGTAGGTTTTTCTGTTTTTTTTTTTTTAAATTCTTTATTTGAAAAACAAACAAATTACATTTATAGACTTGCCCAGAAATCAATTAAGTGAAGCATTTTATCTGGGCTTTTCTGTCAGATAGTAATTATGGAAGTATGCTTTAACCTTGGGCGTCAAAACTGTTTACGCTTACAAAAGGTTTACATAAAACTGATGGTATATGGAATGAAGCAAAAAATTGACAGTAGTAAAGATAAGTATTTTTGTGAATTATTTCTGATCTATAGATTTCTCTGAATTGTTAAATTTAAAATAGCAAAATGTTTATAATTCTATATCAAAGGTAGTTACCTTGTCAGAGTCCAGTGTTTTGAGCATGAAGAGCTTTCGTGACCATCGCGGTCACTTCG
>JAOXYC010202018.1:0-17165 GCA_028565715.1 Phoronis pallida
GAAATTTGACTGTAAAACAACATGTGTTTTGGCCGGTATGCGTGGGTGTCCCATTTCTTTTGCAAGTTTGCTAAACACTGCTAAACTTCAGCCAATCAATTAGCACTGTTTTTAAATGTGGCAACATTAGACGAATCTGGGTCAAGAACAGAGACGTGTAAACCCGGGGTGTAAACATCTTGCTGATAAACACTGATAACATATTGGGTTTAGTATTTCTCAGAAAAGTAAATTCCAGCAAGCACCTGTTGCCATCAATTGACAATATTGCACAAAAAACAACATGAAAAGCAAGCTGGATTCAGGACAGTCAAATAAGATTATTGGATCTGCATGTTAAACCAAAAAGTACGGGAAAATGCAATAAGCAGAGAAATGAAAGCAAATATAGTGTTTCTAATTATTGAATAATTCATTAAACAACTGAGCGGGTCACAGTTCTGTTAACAACAACAAAACCCAAGCACTTTCAAATGTCAAAAACAGCTCTTCAATGCACCAAAGTTGCCTTTTTTATAATCTCAAATGGCTCAAAACATGTCCGACCTTCAACACTGAAAACTAGAGTGTTCATAATTACCTAGTTAAAAAGCTCAAAATAAGCATGCCACTCTTAAACTGTGTCAAGTTGAAAACAAAGGGTACTCATTGAAAAATGAGTGTGTCATGTCAAAAACTTGCAAACCAAACTCGCTGATTTAAAAAACAACAAACTTGTGCCAAGTCGTCAGTAAACCGACTGTGACATTGGTACAAATGTAGCTCATTGGATAAATTAAACAAAGTTCATTCATAATTAAAAAAAATATATTTTTAGGGCAGATAGAAAAACTAAAAACAATTTTCTTTTCTTATCATGTTGTAATGAGAGCTTTTATTATTGAAGGGTATTTGAAGCAATAAGCCGGAAACATCAGGATGCATTTGTCCGCCCATGTGTAATAAATCATTTCAAATATTTCATGTTATGTCTGGTCTACCGAGTCTGAAAAAACAGATGGATGTTTAAGTGGTTTGATCTAGTAAGATTTCATTTTAAATAGACAGCAATTCTGGAAAATATCTCTATGTTTTTGAAAGGGTATTTGAGTTTGGTTTTATCATTTTTTCATGCAAAGCTTATGTGTATATAGTTCCTGGAGTTGGTATATTAGGCACCCTAGGGCTGGGAAGCCATAGGTGTTTGCAGATATGCTGAACAAGGAAATTGGAGTGTTTGCATTGTCTGCATTGCTTATGAGTGTTTCCGTGCAATGAGCTATTTCATTCCTTGGTTTATGGAAACAGAGGGAAATAGTTTCAGAGTGATGTTAGCATCTAGGAACAATACAGAGGGCATTTTGTATATAGTGTCCTGATCCTGTCTTTTGTATATATTTCTGCTGGGCCCCCTGGGAGACCAGTGCCTGGCACTGAAGGAGCCACCCTGACCCAGGATAAAGATTTATGAAAAAGAAATAAAAACATTTAGGTCAGACTAATTGAAAAGTCACGCAGATGACCCCGGCAGTGTTCTCCACAGGCCCTTAAAAGAGGTTGGCCACCCTCTTTAGATTGTGTTCTGCCCTGTTTAGATTTGTTCACCCTGTTTTAAAAAATTCTTAACCTGTTTAAATTCCTGGTTAAAACCAAAGCAAAACTTTCTTTTAACCTAATTTTGAGCAGTTTCCAATTAGTAAAAGACAACTGAGCATGACTTATACTGACGGTCACCCGACATGACATTCCCTAAGACTTGACCATTGTGCAAGTAGAATCACTAATAGATACTCTAACTAATTCATGTGTTTGGCAAATGAATTACTTGGCAATGGTATTTTTTTTCGGGAGACATTTTGTTGTCATCTAATTCCTAAAAATAAGTTGGTTTTAAAATTAAACCCTAAAAATTTAACCAAAGTTGATAAATTGTCTGGATTTTACATCACTTGGAAAGTAATTTGGTAAATTTAAATAATCATCAATGTCTAGAAATCTGTACAGTGAATTTGTCTTTGACTATTTATAGGGTTCAGCTAATTGCTATCTCTCACCAGTGCACCAGATGCAGTCTAGAGTCTGTAATCTGATTCAGTGCATGGGTCAAAAGTTCTGTCACAATAAACGCACTGTGAAATTGTATCACAGGTTAAATTGTAAATACATAGGTTTCATGTTTGCCAGTTAATGTAATCTGTGGACAAAGGGAATTGAAGAAATTCTTTATCAAAAAGTCAGGCCTATCTGTTGTACTTTTACATTTCACTTAAGGATGCATTAAGGGTCTTATTCCAGTGTTACATTAAAAAAGTCTTGATTGAATGGAGTCATTGTGCGATGAGCCAATATTATTGGAAAATATCAGGATGGCCTAGCGGTCGAGAGCGCCAGCCCAATCGCAACTCCACTTACAACTGGATGTTGCAGGTTCAAATCTGGGTAGACATGTGAGCATTTTTCAAAGGTCTGTCTCGCCCCTGTGCTCAGGATTGAAAGTTGATTTTAAACTGGAAGATGAAAATTAAGATGACTTCAGTTTAGAGCTGACTTCTGATCGGGATGGAGATGATGTCATAGATGTTCTATTTGTGGTCGTGAGCCTGCATGGTGGGAAAGAAAGCCGAGAAGCACTCAAGATAGCAGTCGTGTCATGTCCTTGTGATTATTTAGTTTCATGATAGCTTTCATGAAATTTCAGTTCAAAGCCTTAAGTATCAAAATTGCTACAGTTACCAGTTTTTAATATTAGGTCAACAAGCTGTGTGTGTTTGTCTGTTTTTTGGTTACACTTAAGTTAATTGTTTCTTGTTTCTAGCAACTCGAATATTGACAATTCATAGAACAAGCAAACCTTTTAATGCATTTGCCATATCCATGACCATAAAAGTCATAAAGACAAATTGCAGTGAAAATCGTTGTACTCTTAATATAAAAACTATGGACATGCACCAAATATTTTTGGCAAAAATGACTTAAAACAGATTAAAATTACTTTTCTGGCCACCAAATACGGCTTATGCATCTTTAATATATAAATACACAAAAATATTCTGCAACTCTGTCCCTTATCTGAGGAACCACAAAACTACAATTGGCATTTCACAAGTTTGCATTCATTTCAATGAGAAAAGCTATTGAGACCATGCACCTGTAGACATTTGTCCTATCAAAACAGTATTTGAATAAGCTTGCAGGTGAAACTTGTAATGTGATTGAAAGATATTGATGGAATTCTCACATTGAGAATTTTGATTAATACTTGACCTGTTTTCTATCTCAGAATGCTAAATGTTGCTCCTGGCATTGTTAAATTTATCAACTTTTTTAATAACAGGAGGGGCCTGTTTCTTATTGTACACACCTGTCATAATTTATTACGACTTCAGAGACAATATTTTCAATTCTCGTTTATCTGTGACAAAATGATAACTGCATAAAGTTGTGAATGTTGTGTGAAGGATAAAAGAGTTGTCGTGTAACTGTTGAGAACTCCACCTAAAACCACCAATTTCCAGACATGTACTTTAACTTGGTGTGACAACAGCCAAAGAACAAATTCAATTGACAATTGTGTGGTTAGCGTTTGAGGTTTCATGAGAAATCAACCGTGTGATTTGCCTTTTTGCGAGATATCATGTATATTTTTGAGCATGATGACCAAGATTCTGGTAAATTGCATGTAGAATGCATTTGCTGACCAGTACTGTGAAATGAAAGTTTAAAAAAGTTAAAACACATTCTCAAGGATATTTGTTAGAAAATACATTGTGATTTATCAAAAGATCATTGGAGCGCAACCATAAAAGTTTTATCAATAAAATCCAACCCTGTGCTGAATATATGGTTAAAGATACTGTCTCCTGCATTGCTCCCAATCTGGCGTCAAATTGCAAATCAACTAGAGATGTTGTGTATGAGTCCCTTGTTGAATATAACTTACTAGCATCTGAGTAAAAAAAATTAAAAAATCTGCAAAGGGGTAATATGAGAACTTTTGTGTCCAATTTTTACCTTTGACTTTTTCGGATAAAAAGCAGATTTTTTGAATTTGTTTACTCAGATGCAAGTTACTTGTACACAAAATTTCTAGTTGATTTGAATTTTGAAGCCAGATCGGGACAAACACAGGAGACAGTATCTTTAAACTCTTTCAAACTGTGTTAGAAATCCCAGGTATATCATTCAGACATTGAATGTTAATGAGGAAGTTTAACATGATTCTTCCTAAACATGAAAGGAATGTTTATGTAGCATACATGCTGTTGTATGGGACATGAAAGCATGTCCAATCTCCAATACCATATATGGGAAAGAGGTGATGAGGAAATTATCAATGATCTCAAAAGATGTGTTGTGATAGTCCTATTGCTCCTAGTCAAATCATGTAGAAAATATTTCCGTCCCCTAGTTTTATGAAATGAAGACCAAAATATTTTTACAAATAATCTCAAAAATGCCCTCTCATTCAAAGACTTATCATAAATGTGTTCAGCCTTGGGCAAAATTGTTTATTATATTCTGTAAAACAGTCACGGTAAAAAACGTTCTGAAAGGCGTAGAGAAGTGTTGCATGGTTTTTTCCTTGTTGCTGCATTTCAGGAATGTAAATTAGCTAAGTATCTATATCTAAGAATTGGCAAACAACATGTTTCTTGGTAATATAAATTTCCCTAGGGTAATAGTCAGTCAATGACATTATCACCTAGGAAGATAAATTACTAGCGATAACAAAAATCTAGGTCAATCAAAATTATTACAAGAGTTTCAAATCATTTGGTCATGTGAAGCTATTAAAATATTATCATTAGCGCTATTATGCGTAAATATTCAGACAGAATTAACTCCGGCTGGGTAGCTCAGTTGGTTAGAGCTACCGACCGGCAATCAGGAGACCTGGGTTCGATTCCCAGTCCAGTTCGGATTTTTTCTGTCTTTTCAAATTCCAAATATTATCTGTTTGACATGTCAATAAAATTCTTGGATAATCCCTTGCTATATCCTGGCAATATGTGGCTGATCCTTGATAAATGACTTGATTCAACATTATGTAATCAAACTTGATGACTCATTAATTGTTTACTATGTGTGTCATATCAAGAATCTCAAACAAATTTGAATACCTCTGCAAATCATTGACAGAGCCATGACTAAAAAGGCCAATTGTTAACCTCATAAAAAAATTCCAATTTCAGTTCAAGTTGTGCAATTGTCTATCCAATGATGTCAGCATACCAACTAAAAGTTCAATTCTTTTCCTAAATCTTTTACAATCCAGATGCTACAAAAATCCAATTTCAGTTCAAGTTGTGCAGTGTCTATCCAATGATGTCTGCATACCAACTAAAAGTTCAATTCTTTTCCTAAATCTTTTACAATCCAGATGCATACAAAAAAACAAATAAATCAGCTGATACCTTGACCTCTTTGTTTGCTACAGAAAACTGCGCATAAGCTGCATGTTTACCGGCCCTGTTTATAGTTAGGTTCTGTGTATATTTAGTCACGTGGGTTTGTTTACATCCAGACTGAATTGATTAGACTAGGTCAGGCTTTGTTTTCCACCAGAAGTTTACAGATATCGAAGTTGAACAGAAGGCTATAGAGAAAGCTGTGAGTTTTTGGCTAGATTTTGGATTATATTTTCTTGATTTCTTTTGAATTATGATAGGTGACTTGCTTTGGTTTTTTTAGGGTGATGTTCAGATTAGTTTTGTTCATGTGTTCTTAACTTGATGTGAAATCAGCTGGGATGTTGACATTTTTTGGGATGAGGTGTACGTGTTTGTTAGTTTCTAAAGAGGTTTTTATCCGGGGGTTTTATGGTTTCAGGATTTTCTTGCCCAGGATCCATTCAACAGATAAAAATGTTTGATTTATGAAAATTACATATCATGACATATTTTCAAATAATCAATCGATAATGTTCTAAACTTTTTAGTTTTCAAGCTTAAAACACATCCATAGTTTGTTGAATTGTAAGGTGATCCCATATCACATTTTCTTCGCAAGTGAATTTATGTTGGCATATTGGAACAGGTAATTTCTTGGACAACAAAAGTTGATAGAAATTCCAAATAATATTGTTCACTGATTTTTCAAGTTAAAAGATTTTTGAAATGTGAAGGGGAAATTCACATTGGGTTTGGATCATTCTTGATCCGTGTTAGTTAACCTGTTTCTTTTCACTTTTATGCTCAACAACACATAATTGGTAGCCTAAATATTTCATAGATCCAGATTGACCGGGAAGCTATTTTTATCTCCATGTGCATTGTTGTTTATAAACACATTTATTGACCTAAGTGACGTGACTGATCAAGGTGACCTCTATTCATGTATGCTTCCCTATCAATGGTTTTCACACATGAAAAAACACAAATGTCTTATTGTGTTACTTTGCACACTTGTACCATGTCTTGTCTGAGATTGGTCTTGGGGCGATTGTTGAACTGAGGCCAATAAGCCATCCACCCTGTTATGTTACATACGTCAGTAGTCAGAAGTGACTCAGGACAAGAATTTAGAACTGTGGAATTCTAAACTTTACTCTGGTAGACTCCAAATTCAACCCAACAAATCTAATTTTATTGGTTATGTTCCAAGTGTAATAGAGGTTTGGCTCGGACCACAGGCTGCCTTCTGGTGCACAGACCATGTCACAGAGAGTCTTTTACTTTTAACATTTCAAAATGTTAAAAATAATTGTTGATCCATATTGGAAGGTGTACCAACTATATAGTTGAATTTTCAGCATGTGACATTGTAATCTTGTTCGCTTATACCCTGGTCTCGGCAACATTTAAAGGTGTACATCGCTACTTACGAATGTGAAATTATCAACTATTTAATGAGGTCAATTGCGTTGGATTTTTGTGACACATTGCATCCTAAAATTCACCTGAATGAATAACTAGCTTCGCTTCTTCCGGAAATTGCTATATATTAGGCGGCCTATGCGATTTGATGAAATATCTTGGAGGGAGACTAGATAACTGAGATCAACTGTAACGCATGGAGTTTGTGTTATTGATAAAGCAGGGATAAAGAATGAAGGTAGTAACACATATATTGGCAACGAAAAATGATCAAACTGTGTTAAAGAAACGGATGAAAACGTCGTATTTCAATAATTGATAATTCGACATTCGTAAGTAACGATGTACGCGTTTAAATGATAGAAGTTGACATTAAAATTTTATCTGTGTGTGACATACCCAGTTATAACCATACATCTATTGTGTTGAATACATTTATACCTAAAAAATGATTTATTCGCCAAATATATGCGACTGTGAGACGGGTCATGAATGATTTAGTATAGTAACTTGCCGTCGCTTGGAGAATGAACTCTGTCGTGGGACACGTATCTTTTATTGATGTGTTTTACATGAAGATGGATGATAACACACCTGTCTAGAGGACGATCACCTGATACAGGTGCAAATGTGGCCATGCACATTGCACAAAACTTGTATTGTCCCTAAAAATGAATTAATTTGAAAAAAAAATTTCTGTAAAAGTCCGATTTTTAGAGCAAGTCCTGTCACTTTTTATGTTCTGCCTAGTCACTTTAAAATCCTATGCTATCTGGTTTAACTTTTTAAATGAAATGCCAAAGATAAAATTTCTAAAGCTGAACTTGAAAAAATTGATCCAAGTTGTGATGATTTTGATGATTCAAAAGAAGATAACAAAAAATTGAATGGTATTCTTCAATCAAATCCTCCCTGTCTGATTGTCTACTTGTGAACTCTTTGATCCTCTGGATACTTCATATATACGATAAAAAAATGTTTTGACATAGTTCAAACATCTGAAGGACGAATGTTAATTTCAAGTGGTGTGTGGGTTGGATTTTCAACCAATACTAGCTTCACAAAACAAGTAATTGTCATGTTTATTTACCGGTAGACTGTTTTTAACTGGAGCAGATTTGATTCAGCCAGCTATTTATAAACCCTGCGCATGGAAATCTCCCAATCCTGTGAATCATGTCTGAATGAATCAACAGGTTCATCACCATTGGAGACCTTCGTAAGATGATGAAACTAATGGCAATCGATTTTATTGATTAAAAATTTGAAAAATGAATCATCAATTTCAGTTTCTGAAATGGGTGGGAGGATTATAAATAGATTTTTTTTTAAATCTGTTTTTTAATTTATTCAGGTTTTCCGGTGCTCATGAATGAAACATTGCATGTAAAAAAACAATCAATTCTTTATTTCTTGTAATCAATTTCTGACCTGTTTTTTGTGCAGCATGTGATCATCTGACTCATCTATTGTATTAATTACTCAGCTGTTAATTATAATCCCAATCAGTTAATTGATCTTTGTTTCTGGCAATAGGAGTTAACTCCCTAAATGCAATAAATCGTTGATAAGAAAGACATAAATTCAAATTAAAGATACCGTCTCCTCGTTGATGAGGATCTGGGATCAAAATTAAAATCAACTAGAAATTGTGTGTACGAGTCCTTTGATGAATATAATTAACCTGCATCTAATCTTAGTAAAAAAATTCAAAAAAAATCGGTAAAGGGGTAAATTTGAGCTTTTTGTCCTAAAAAAGTGTAAATTTCGAAAACTTTGTTGTCCGACAAGGTTTTTTTGGATACAAAGATCTCAAAGTTATCCCTTTACCGATTTTTTTGAATTTTTTGACTATGATGCAGGTTAATTATATATAATATTCATCAAAGGACTCCTACACAAAATTTCTAGTCGATTTGAATTTTGACCCCAGATCCTCACCAACGAGGAGGATACAGTATCTTTAATTATCATGATATCCCTACAAAAGTCTGCGAAAGGAAGATTTACATCAAATCCAAGCCTGTTATGAATAAATATCTCTGTCTTCTTACATGTTTGCTCACAGCTTTTATAGATGTCCAATGTTTTGATTCCAAACTCTGATCTTTTCTGTGAAAACATGGGAATTGTGACACGTACGTTATTCAACCTTCTTTAAGTTTATCACCCTCGGAAATATTTGAATAACCTTTTACCTATGTTACTGTAAAATGTTATCTAATCATTGATTTCAGGTGTTTTAGTTTGAGGGAGAAGTTGGGGGTCATTGCTCTTGTTGAATGATAGGTCATTCACTGGGTAGAGGTTCCGCATCCATTGTTTTGCAATCATGTTTCAAGAGTTAACTGTGAATGGTAAAGTCTAAGGTTTCTGTGGTACATCCGGAACTGCTCATTTCTAGGTCTTCCTAAATTCTATATCTGCTCAGAAAAATGCAAATTTGCCAACCAGCTCAAGAAAGTTTTTCTCTGTAACACGTCCACTTTTTTTCTGTCAATATTTAAAGAGAAGAAATTCGAGTGCATTAATTGCAAAGCAGACAAAGTGGTTCATCTTCTGGCTCAAGTCGTCAAATTTGCTCTTGAAAGGATTAATTTGTTGCCAATTTCCTGATTTATGATTGATAAATTAAATTTACTAAGTTACATGGCGAAATATTGCAGGCCATTTCGGACTCTGGCTTCAGTTGGTACAGTAGTCGTTATTGATAATTTAGACATATTCCAATTGTTATATGAGATAAGCATGGGTCAGTGTTCTAAAGAGACTCCATATTACTTAGATAGTGTTTTGAAGTGTCTGGTAAATTACAACATAAAATGTTTGAACAAAAGATCGTGTGCCTTTTATTTTAAATAAAAATCTTCAAAATGATGTTTTGGTATCTTCAATTGTTGGCAAAAACCACATACCATTGATTTAGAGGTCATTGGTCTGTCCATCATAGGTCATTGACTGCATTTCATGCAACAGGAAAGTTCTGCTAATGACTTTCTCTGAATCCATTTCAAACAGAGGATTGCATCTGGAACAGATGTTATTTGTTTTATTTTGGACCCAAGTCTACTTGCACATTTGTTTTATGTTGTCAGCTGATACTGGAATCTTTTAATTAGTCTAAGAAGGAAATTGGATTACCATAGGTACAGGGAGATTCTATCTGTTAATGCAAGATTTTCTATGCTGTTCTAGTGGTTCAGAACTTGTGGTTCAGCATTGAGGGAGGTATTTGGATCATCCTCAACTTTTTCTTTGTTTTATGGCTACATTTTCCATATTCTTTCCCCATGTAAAAGATTTATGCTCGTCTCTAATTTGTTTTCCAACTAGTGCAGTTGTTGGGAGGGTTCAAAACAGTACTTTTGAGATAGTGAGTCATGTTGCCGAGCAAAAATTAATCAGCTGTTTGTGGTGTATTTTGGCAGAACTTTAATTAATGCTATGGCTTAGAACTGTTTCTAGAAAAGTGCTCTTGTTTATTAAGGGAAACTTTCACTAAACATACAAACCCCATTTTGCCAAGTAAGAATTCATTGGCGTGTTCATGGTGTATTTTTGCAGTTATTGTTTTGATAGCTTCTGTTTCTAAAAGAAGAGTGCTCTTGTTAATTGAAGGGAACTTGCACTGAAATTACAAACCCTCTTTGTCTAGTCTCAGTGCAGAAATCAGAAACGTATTAAAATTTTTGGAAACATGTCAAAAATCATTCCCCGAATCCGCAAACGTAACCATGCAAGCATGATGAAATACCTGAATTTCAAGTTCAGATGATTCAAACCTCCACGTGTCTTCTGTTTTAGAAACCACAAATTTGTTGAGATGATTAAAATGAAGTGTCTCACTACTCAGACATAAATTGTTTATATGTATCCAATGTGTCATGTTAATTTCATGCAGAAATTTACGACCCCTTCACACTGAGTGGCATGAGTCATCCTTGGCGGGTGTTTTTTTCTATTTAAACCTCGGTGAAACTGGTTTGAAATCATTTTATGTCAAGACCTTGAAAGTTACAGTGTGGATATATTTGAAGTCTGAAGGTGTGTGTCTTGTATGTTTTGTCTGAGTTTATGTTTTTCAGGTGTAAGTTTGGTATATTGGTGTGTGTGTTAGCATGGTTCAAGGAGTTTTATTCTTAAAATCAATAGAAATCATTTGCGATCAATTGGTTATTGGCAATGACTAAATGTTTCGGAAAAATTCTTTTGAATTTATTGACACCTTATTATTTGTTGATAGAAAGATAGAAAACTCCAGCAGGTCGGAGTGTATGGGACAACATCAGAAGTTTTTCAAACATTGTCTGGCATGCCAAACTTTTTCTAAAATTTGAATGACAGTTTTGTGTGTCGTGACTGGTTCAGATTGAGTGATTGCATGTTCTAGATTCCCTGGATTTAAATTGGCAAGATAGGTTACTGAAAGCGGTTATCTTCAAAATTCAGGGGGGGTTTCAGGCAAAGTTGCAGTTGGAATTCAGTTAAAAAAAAATCATTTCTAAGATTCTCAGGGTTTGCTTGAGATGAATCCATATTTAAATTTTTCACTATAATTTCGAACAAAAAATTCATCTATTATTTGCCTAAATATCAGTACATGCCTAAAACTAAAAATTTGTCAATTTTAAAAAAGATCAACTTGGCAGAGATTTCTCGATTGTTGATTGATTGCGTGCTGTGTAAATGCCATGTAATTTTGCATGATAGGTGATAAGAATCCGATTAGCGACATGCGATGACAGTGTCTGATGATAGTTTTCAAGTTCAACCTCAGAATATCAATGAAGCCTCTCTATTCCAGTTTCATCGATTTTGAAAATAAAATTAAATTAAAATAATTCAGGTTGCTAGTTAGTTTGCTTATGATTATCGAATCATGTCTCATCTAATTGGAATCAAATCATCATTTAGAACTGTCACAGATTTTCATCCAATTAAAATCTAATCAGATTTGCATTTTAAAAAGATTTTTATAATACCCGGATGCATGAATCATCGTTACTAGTTTTAATGCGATTGGTATCATTAAAAATGTCTCTTAAACCCTGAATTTAAATCACAGTATTTTATTTATTTTATTATTGTGGAAGTAAGACAACCTCGGCCAGGTTTTTCGTTACTTGGAGGAATAGGAAATCCTATTTCTGTGAGGACTGCCGGGACCAATGTGAAATGTTTCAGTATTATTTCATTGAGCATCATCAGGAGGCCAGTAAATTATAACAGCCATGTCAATTTCAATTATGATTTGACCTCAAATTTGAGAGGAGCCATTATCTGTGGGTTGTACCATGCTGTGTCTCTGAGTGACTCATTGCTGGTATCCATGATTTGCCCAGATGTTTATATGTGCCTCCTAGCATTAACTGTTCAATTTATCGTCTATAATCTCAACTGTTCAAGTGTGGGTGGTTGGCAGGTCATAAATATTCAAGTTGTCAAAATTATATGTGTTTTATCTCCTTTCTGACTCTGTGAACTAGATTTGAACATATCATGGCCGATAGATTTTATAATACGGTAAATTTACCTTTAGAAGTCAAACTTGGCATTTGTGCCCATTCGTTATCAATTAAACATTTCCCTTGGTCAAAAGTCGAAATATTATAAATACTATCATATTGTACTTGAAACCCAAGGGTACTAATAAAAATGAAACTAGGTTTAAAACATGAATTATGAAAAGAGATTTGGTGAGCATGCTTCCATCTATTGAATGGCGACAGTCATCACCCAGATATACTGAGCTGCCAAGTTTTCCGTTTTCGCCGGGAGTCTCCCGGTTTTAGAGCCTACCTCCCAGGCAGATTTTGGATCCTCTGCATTAAAAACAATGGAACTCCGGGGCGCCGAAATTCAAAAATGTTTAATCTCCCGGTTTTAGGACTTGCTCGTATGGATATAGGTTCGTGAATTTATAAACAGCGAAACGGAGATGGTATAAATGTTCTGATAAATGTTCTGAGCATGGAAAGATGAAGATTCATATCTTTTTAGTTTATAAAAACACATGATGGGAAAAACCTGGATCATGACATCTCAATTCAAGGCCAATGTCATTCTAGAGACTTCCTAAACTCCTTGGAAATCTGATATTATGTAAACTTCTGTTACATTAAATCCTACAGAAATTAAGTTCACATGTCCTTAAAATTTTGCTTCCTTGAATGCATTCCTATATTATTTGAAAACAATTGACTGTTATGAATTCCAAGTAGACAGTAACGTCTAAAGCTAATTTCAAAAGCTAATTTTCAAACTAAATCAATGACTGTCAAAACAAAAATGTAAGTTAAATTATAGTAGTGATCCCAAGGCTACGGTATTCAAAATTTCTTTCTTTTTGTTAATTTCGTGAACAAGAAAAATATATTTTTCGAAAATTTGAAATTTCTACCGTTAAACTGAGTTTTACTTCACTATTTCTTAATACTTTTCTTCAGTTTGAATCCTACAAGTGGATCCGGTAGCAACTGGTACTTAAGTTTGGACTGTTTCATCATTTTTCGTTTTGATGAATGTATTGGAACTCCAAAGGGACATTTGGTATGAATGTGTGTGTGTGTGGATTGACCATATGGTTTCACATATATTGCTCTTGTCATGCACCACAATCTTTCAACAAATTAAAGAATTCCTATTTTTCATTACAGATTGAACAAGTGATACAAATACAAAATGTCTGCTAAAGTCGTACCAGAGGTTGGAACATTCGACCACAGCAAGTTGAAGCACGTTGAGACGAAAGAGAAGAATCCTTTGCCAACTGTTGGTGGTGAGTTGTAAAATGAGTACCGTAGAAAATATCTATGTTTTGTTTGAGAGGTGATGCTCACCTATGGCTTGCATGTGCATGAAACATTTTGTTGGTCAGTTGTTAGTGAGAGTGAGCATTTAACATGTAGGTAACACAACCCGTTAAATGTGTAATTTGAATTGTACCATAAAGCCAGGGTTTAAATTTCATGTCTAGTTTCGATGGAAAACGTTGCTTGTATTTGGACACCTCAGATGAGTGTGGTGGTCGGGTCCTTCCCCAAACAGAACCCTGCTTTACCCCCAAAATCCATGAATTGCACATTGATTGAAGCATTCTGAAACTCACTGCGGCTTCGTCATTAGTCCGTTCCAAATGTTTTGAGCGCTCGTAAACACTTATGAATCACCTGACTGCTGATCTGACTTTTCCGAAATTCATGGAGGTTGGCCAGACTTGCTTGAAAACATGATTCAAGTTGGAAGTTATGGTGGTACACGAATGTTGTTAAAAACTATTATTGCTACTTCCTGTTTTGCCTCGTGTAACTCATTTGAGAAAGTTCAAACCACAGAAAATATGGAAGGGTTGTGTCTCGTGTTGTATTTCTCACTCTCAATTTACTTGTGATCATTCTTAACTGCATGGTTATTTGTTCAAATTTCTGTTTTGTGTCAAAAAAGTTCTACAGATAATAAGCACCTCAAATATGTTTATTAATTTAATAAATATTTTTGTATTAGAATTTTATCAATTGAGTCACTTAAAAAGTAGTTTCAGCTTTCTGTTGAATGTTTTAGAAACTTAAATACAAGCTTAGGCTTTTGCTATCAATTTCTGTTTTAGTTTCTGATCTTATGAGTTTTTCTAATCCACTGTCTTTCCTATTCAAGGAGGTAATATTCCAATTTAGTTTAGAATTCAAAGTCAGGTTTTTTCTAGCCGGCAATTTTGACCTTCCTCTTGTGTTTTTTTTACTAAGATATAAAATAAAAACAAAGACTGATTGTAATTTTAGAAATGTCAGGATTTTTAAAATGATTTCTAAAATTACAATCAGTCCATGTTTTTATTTTATTTCTGTCGGCGCTGTTGACTGGAAGGAAATTTTTACTAATAGCTTATAGCTGAAAACTCATGCTAATTTTTTTTCAATAGTTTGTAGTATAGAATTAATCTGCTTATAATTTTCACATAACAAGCATTTAACATTTTAATTGCTATATTGTGAACTAGTTTTAGAGCCTTAATTGTGCCACTTGCAAATATTGCATTCATGTAAGCACTGTAGAATATGGCGGGAATTTTTTCAATACACCTTTAAGTGCCAAAAAGACCCATTCTTTTCAATTCATGAACTAGTAGTATACAAGCTTGGGACAATATGTCATTCACATAAAGTTAATGTTGAATTGTAAACAAAATTGTTTACTGTAAAGAAAATGTTCTAACCAAACTCTTAGAGTTTCTACTTATAGGCCTCTACCTAAAATTTCATTTTGTATGCTCATAAAGAAAAATTGAAATTATATTTGACCAGTTGCTTGTGCGCTCTCCATTCTGACAATTTTCCCATTTGCCCATTGGCAACCATTTGTAACATTTAAGTTTAAATCAACCTAAAAAATAGATCTTTGGTACGGTATAGAAACATTTAGGGATTTCAAATTATCAACAAATTTTGCTCGAGGGAAATAACCACATAACCAGTACTAAATTTTATAAACAGGCTCATTTGCCAAGTTTTGTAATCTGATTATCATCTTGGCATGTTTTAGGTGCTTGAAATATAGCTAATTGCAGACTTGCATGTGTTGTCTATCAAATTAAAAATGTGCTCACTCAAAATCTTGACATTTCATTTACAAAGAAAATCTGGCTGTAACAGCTGAGGAGGATCTGTGCTCTGATTCATGACTTAGTTGAGTTTGGGCTGATATATTTGTCTGGCTTCTAATGTCTAGTTTTGTATGGCAGGCCTATAGTTTCATAAGTTAATCTTAGAATGTGTTTTGGTAGCTTTGAAAATTATAGGATTTTAATTGATTACTGAGTGCGAATTCATTGAATAAATTATACACAAATCATTCTGCCTAGCTGGCACTATTTATTGGTAAGGTGATGTTCCAGTCTGGTCACAAGAAACAATTTTTTTGTTCAGGAATTATGCATTTAGGCCATGTGTATAAATTTGTTTATTTTGACAGATTATGTAAGGTAACAGTGTCTATAATCTTTTTTTTAGTAATATTAGTCATGGATCGATGAAAATTATTCAGTCTGATAATAAAGTTTAGTATACAATTTTCTAAAATATTTCTCACTATTTGTTTGTGATCTAATTCTGTCACCTATGTGTTCTGTTTTGTTGTTTCTTAAAAAATAACCTTGTGTCGTCAATTTCACATCACCTTTGTTTGTGTGTTCTCCTGATTGGCTAACCTGGTGGAGGGTGGGGCTGTGGGCGGGGTTTACATGTTGATTGTCAGGTTGTTAGTGTCACCCGCTTGTGCATGCTTTTCTAGATGTTACACAAGAAAAGGTTCAGATAAATTTGATTCAGGGGGTGACGGGATTCAACCCTAGACAACTGAAATCCACGCCTACCAAGGAGAGGAATTATCTCCCGGATACCATGGGTAAGTTTGTCCGAGACGTGGAAAAGGTTTTTCTCGCATAAACAAATATTTCTCTGACAAGCGTCCCAGCTGGCCAGGGATGGATGATGTCCTGATGAGCAGATGCCTGTTAACTCTTCTGGATGCAAGCCTGTTATTGACACACCTACAGTCCTAGGAACATTGAATATTCAAGGCGATTCGCAGTACCCCAGAGCAATGCCATTGAATTATACTGCTTGCCATGTATTGAGCCTCTGACTACTAACTAAGACTTCAGTCAGACTTTAACTGCAAATTGAATATGTTCTGATAGAAATTCAGTCCTTTTTGGTTAAAACATTTGAGCTATCCCAGATTCACAGTTTTGTATTTCACATCCTTTGTCTCAAATTGTTATACATTCCTCTTGGGCAAAGTACTTGAATTAGATCACTAAAAATGTTTTAGAAACAACTACCCAAGTGCTTAGCCTTGTTCCAAGCCAACCGCACCCAGAACAGCTAGCTATTATTTTACCAACTCTGAAGATGATTATGGTTTTGCTTTGGTTGCTATTTATAGATGAGCACAGTCTAGACTGAAGTCAATGCCCTTAAATTACAACCTGTTTATCCATGCCTGATTTGAAAATATTTATGGTCCTATAAACCCAATTTGGTTCTTAAATGGACTTCTTTTAGGATGATTTTATCACTGAAAAATTTGCAAAATACCATTTTCACAAGGTTGTGTTTTTGGAAAACCCAAAAAAAATTACTAGTGGTTGTTTACAATGTTTCCGAATTTTGTGAAGAGCAAAAACTGTCATATTACCTACTTAGTTTGAAAATGGCCAACTCCAAAGTTTAGGCATAAAAACTGTGCATTTACCGGTGTTCATTTGAGAAACATGTTGGTTTGGAAGGCATTGGCTCTCAAGTCAGATAACAGTTCCTCCCAGCTTGATCGTCCTTTCCTCCCTTCCCTTCCCTAGTTTTACAACAAGAGAAA
>JAOXYC010202019.1:0-11667 GCA_028565715.1 Phoronis pallida
CTCGCGCAAGTGTACAATCAAGTGCTCAGTCAAAAGAAGTCCCAAATCACACCAGTCATCGAGAAAAGCCCAGAGTAACTGGGCTGAAACGTCTGAACATCAAAAGAAATCTCACCCAGTAAGTGAACAATTTTATATATCATGTTCGGCAGAGAATGAACAATCTATTTCATCGGAACTTGTGATGTCATCGATTTGTAAGTCGTAGCTCAATAACACATTCAGTTGGTAAAATCACCTTTTCTCAAATAATTTCAATTCAAAACAAAAAACAACCAAATAATTGGGTTCCCTTCTTGATAGTTATTTGGGGATGATATTGTTTGGAACTTAAATTTTTAATTTATTTGAGAAAGAGTGATTTTTCCAATGTCTTAAGCTATGAGTTACAAATCGATGACGTCACAAGTTCCGGTGAAATTTATATAAGGATTATTGCATGTATTTTTTGGTGATTGTTAAACTTTAGTTTTTTAATCATAGTGAAAACATTACAAACCATTCCAAAAAACATCTGAAAATTCTTGCCTATATCTTTTACCCCAAGTTTGTGCTGTATGCAATTTGTCGTTTTTCAGACACCTTGCTACAAGCTTCTTGGCTCCCACCTATGCTAGAAAAGTTTTCCCCTGTTTTGACGAGCCTGCATTCAAATCCACATTTAATATGAGTCTTGTGAGAAAGTCGCATCTGATCAGTATATCAAATATGCCGAAGTATAACCAAGAAATAAGGTAAGATGCTAGATAAACCAGTTTATTTCTTTAACGGTTTATTTTGCAGGTATATCGCAACGTCACAGATGCAACCGACTGATGCCAGGAAAACATTTCCATGTTTCGACGAGCCAGGCATCAAATCAAATTTTACTGTTACTTTAGTTAGAAAGCTTCCAATGATCAGCATATCCAATATGCCAATAGTACAGCAAGAATCAAGGTACGGCGGGTTGAAACAATAGTGTGTTTATTCACCGATAAATCATATACGGCAAAGCGCGACGACCACATTTCTGTTATTTATGCGATTGTTATACGGCGGCCATTCTACAACCATTTCTGAATGGCGAAGCTGGCCCGGGGTCGTTGGCGGCCTTTCTACAACCATTTCTGAATGGCGAAACTGGGTCGTATGATCGTATCCGATAACCGATAGGGGAACTTCCTAAAGGGGGAGTTTGGTTATGTTTTTGTTCCTTAAAAAATAATTTGTTTTGGACTAAAAGTTTTAATTATGACATTTGAATGAATTCCCGTAATTTTGTATTCAGTCTCAATATTTATGAAACATTTTTGCTATTTGTAGAGGCAATGACTGGGTTGCTGATCACTATGAAACAACCGTGAAAATGTCGACGTATCTTCTAGCATTTATTGTGTGCGATTTTGAGTACGTAGAGATGAACACAACACGGGATACTACGGTAGGACTCGCATGTGCCCGCCATTTAAATATTAGGACCTGAAATGAAAGACTTTTTCACATTTTCCTGAGTTCATTTATGAAATCTCTAAGAAAGACGTCATGGCCACAACATAATTTCACCATATTGAGGAAATTGTTGGCCCGCTAGTTAGTCATGCCAGGTCTGTCATAGAAGAAGTTTAATTAAAATTGCTTAAATAACCTTCTGTGTGTACACATGCAATTCATTTTTACTTTGAATTTTAAGGTAAGGAACTTTAGACCTAGTTTTTTGTATGCTAACCGTGTACAACTATCCCGATTTAGGTTCGTGTGTGGGCAAGAAGAGAAGCCATCAACCAAACCGCATACGCATTGGATGGTGGAGTAAAAATTCTGGAGTATTTCGAGAACTACTTCAAAATTCCATATCCTTTACCAAAAGCAGGTGAGTAGGCCCCACTCAGTTCTTGGCATTTGGATTACGTAATCATCAATCAGGGATTGCGTTCCATCATAATATTTGGAATGAATCACCAACTATGAAGCAAATACATGTATCGAAACTGAAAAACATAGTTTAATTTCAGACATGATTGCCATACCTGACTTTGCTGCCGGCGCCATGGAGAACTGGGGTCTCATCACTTACCGTGAGACGGCGCTCCTCTACGACCCAAAGGTGTCGTCCGCTACGAATAAGCAGCGTGTTGCAGTTGTTATCGCTCACGAACTAGCTCACCAGGTACGCCTAGGCCCAGGATTACTTGATTCTTTATTAAACGTTTATCACATTATTAGTATTAATTGGTGGTCAGCTATTAGCGATTTTCAAATTTTTTTTTTGGTGTTTAATATGTTTATTTAAATGCAAATCATAATACAGGTTGACTTAGAGCCCGGAAATCGAATCATTATATCCATTTTCAATCTTTGTTGGCCACCTCGTCAAATATGTATTTTTATATTATTCTTAATTTGTATATATATGTTTAATGATTAAAAAATGAATTTTTAAACAACAACAAACAACAACAGGCACACCCATGAAAGCGTTCCGTGAACATGACATCCAGGGTTCCATATACACTCGCACTCCCTCTCACAACTAGGCTGAGAGGAGTAAAAGACCTCTACATGTATGTGCCGCAATGCTCAAAAAACGAAATTCAACTGACGCTTGTAGGATTTGAACCTACGACCAGGCGTGTGAATCTAAGAATCCAACCACTCGGCAACCAGTCTCGGGTTCTTGGTTCTTCCAAACCAAATAAAGAGATTACACAACGACGTCAGTCACACATTAGAGCACATTGTAAAGCGACGTATTCTTTAAAACCTACGTTTTTACTCAAGCTTTGGTCTCAATGCACAAGTGTCATACACAATTATTTTTACTCATTTTCAGTGGTTTGGGAACTTAGTGACACCGAGTTGGTGGGATGATTTGTGGTTGAATGAAGGATTCGCTAGTTATGTTGAATACCTTGGAACTGCCTTCTATGAACCAGACTGGGCTATGGTAAGTTTTCCTCTAAGACTGAGTTTCATGTCAAACTTTAAATCAATTTCAGAAAAATTCAGTTTTCTAAAGAAGTGACATATTTTTCCTATTTTCTTTTTACTCGTCTTCACATTTTTACTATCGTTATAAGGAATATTCTGCGAATGACATGTTTTATTAAATAAAGTCCTCTTACTGGGTGAGTCGAGTCTAGCTGTTTAGGTGTTTCAGTTCGGTGTCTCCGAACTTTTCTCAATGACTACCTAGTATTCTCTTGCGCGTGGGACTTCTTTAACACTCGATTGTAAACAGGCGCTAAGATTAAACCGCCGTCTCTGTTGATTGGGCGGCGCTGTTTCCTTATTTGGATTGATTCCTTAACTTTCCAGGAATCAACCCAAATAAGGAAACAGCCCCCCCCCCTAATCAACATAAATTGATCTTAACGCCTGTTTACAACCGAGTGTTAAAGAAGTCCCACGCGCAAGAGAGTATCCAGGTAGTCTGAACAGCTAAACTCGACTCACCCAGTAAGTTAACTTTATTTAATATTACATCATCGGGAGAGTATGAACAATACATTCTATCGGGAGAGTATGAACAATACATTCTATCGGGAAAGTATGAACAATACATTCTATCGAAAGACATGTTTCCTGTCTTCTGTTTTGAGACAGGAATATCGAAAATGACAATAGAGGAAAAGGCTAAACTTTGATGTAGTCAAATTTTTACCTTTCTGATATGGGGGCCAATACTTTACGTTCCTTGTCCTTTTTATAAACAGTTAGAGCAGTTTATCACAGTGGATCTACAGAACGTTATGGAACTTGACGGTCTTGGTTCCTCTCATCCTATCTTCATTCCCGTCAACCATCCAGATGAGATCAATGAAATCTTTGACAGAATTTCTTACGGAAAGGTTAGGTTTCAAACCATATAGTCTTTGAAAAAAGTGTTTACTCTCAAAATGTTAACCTTTTTAAACATGCTATTCGTCTGAACATATGAATGCGTTTGCATCCTATGGAAACTTAAATGCAGACGGTTAATCAGATTTGATGATACGTAACGATGAAGATGATCAAATGTTGTTAAAGAAACGTTAATGAATGTAGTTGATCATTTTCGCTTCGTAGGCCTACATGAACGATATACGACTTTGAGTAATGTAGTGTGACCAAGTTGGTTTCAAAATGGTTGCATTCAGGCTTATGTGTAATGAAAAACTCGCTATAATAATTCCTTCGCATTTCAGGGAGCAACGATCATTAGAATGATGAACTTTTTCCTTACTGAAGATGTTTTCAAGGCCGGTCTTACGGTAGGTTGTTTGATATTTCAAAAGGTTCCTCGAACAACTTAAATAGCATTTAATTATTGGTTTTAATCATTTTTTTTACAAAAACTTGGTTTTTATGCATACGCCACGTTTGATATTTCCAGGCGTATTTGAACGACAAGGCATACGATGCTGCAACGAAGGATGACCTTTGGGCAGCTTTGACCAAGGTAAGTTTTCATGTTTTTTGTGGAGAGGTAGTCAATCATCTAACGTAGAATTCAAGAACGAAAAAACATAAGTGTATTAATTAACATTTTCTAAAATACAGAGTAGCCTATCTCGAATAAATATTCAACAAAAACATTTGAAATAAATTACCGATTTTATACCAATTATTAGTAATTTGTTTTAATGAACGTCTCAGTACTTGATGTAGCTTGTAGTAGTGGCATTTACGTTGCTTAATTTAATCTTTTGCGAACCTCCAGTGACGATCGTTTTCCATTGTAGGCAGATGTTGGAACGGGCAAACTTGATGTTAAGAATGTTATGGACACGTGGACGCTTCAGATGGGTTACCCCGTGGTCAAAGTTACGATTAGTGGCAATAAGCTCGACTTGACGCAGAAACATTTCTTGTTGGACTATACTCAGCCACCGGATGATACAAAATTCCCCAACTCTAAGTACAAGTAAGTCAATGTTTTCCCCGGTTGGTTTAAAAACAAATCTTAATGAGGATAAGCTTTGTGGATTAAGTATTTCTTAGGTTTTCAAATCACTGAATACTTGGAATGGGATGTTATAACACCTTGAATTGGATAAGATTGGAAAAATCATTGAACGGGCCTTTGACAAGTTCTATGATTATTAAAATCGAATCCAATTAAAGGTTTATTAGTCCCATGAATTTTAAGAACCATTTCATCCAATGAAGTTTTAAGTAAACCAGTTTGATAGTTCATAACGCACTTATGTTATGTCATAATGTTATGAAACTGAGATACAAAGGTAGTTATGTGATAAAATATGATGGGATGGAAAAAAATAGAAATTAGAAATTTTGAATTCATACATATTTTAGAAAGATAATGTAAACAACTTTTATTCAGATATCGTTGGGAGATTCCGTTTACATATACGTCAACAGTGGGAGCCAACTGGACGCACAACACCATTGAATGGATGCATTACACCGAAACTAGCAGTAAGTTATTATAAAACCTTCTTCTCATTATGCAATATCCTACGGACATAGTTTAGAATATTGGCCCTGTAATATTCCCCTTCATAAAATACGTTTTTGTCTGTTTTTGGGCTTCTTTCGTTTTCATCGCGTGCATTTCTACCATTTTCCATTAATCTTAAAACAAAACATTTTAAAAAAATATAGTGGAATATGCGTATGCATCATCTACATAGGCATGATTGTGACACTATGCAGCCATTATGAAAGTTCCCTCTAATTATGAGAACATTTTCATTTGACAGAACAATTGACTATGCCTAATACACCATCAAGCAGTGAATGGGTGGTCGCCAACGTCGGGCAGTATGGTTATTATAGAGTCAACTATGACCCAGCAAACTGGAACAATTTATTGAATCAACTAAAGACAGATCATACAGTGAGTTTCATTATTTTTGTACAATGAAACGTCATGCATCAGATGGACATGGTCTCTGTATTCGAAGCTGGCCACCTGCACAAAATCAGCGATCCAGGTTGTATCTTTCGCTTCACAACCGCATGATTCTAAAGTTACCTTGTTCTATTGGAAAAATCAAACTTCAATTATGCTACTATCCTGATAAAGGCACTGGTTTCAACTTCTCTAAGGGTTTCTTTCAAGTTGTTGAGAA
The DNA here is from genome assembly GCA_028565715.1 of Phoronis pallida. Classification (NCBI taxonomy): domain Eukaryota; kingdom Metazoa; phylum Phoronida; family Phoronidae; genus Phoronis; species Phoronis pallida. The sequence goes on from JAOXYC010202019.1 coordinate 6,057, forward strand.
AATTGCCTCATTTTAAACGGTACCGTATAAAAGAGTTTTCGATTAATTGCAGTCGATTATTTACAATATGGGCTCCTAAAAAGCTCCTCATTTTTGCTTGTTATACGATATGCTCATCCTTATTTTAATAATAAGTCATTTTTTTTCTTTTAGAAAATTGGCACTGTGAACAGAGCGCAGATTATCGATGACGCGTTCAATTTGGCAAGGTAAGACTTTGCTTTCCTTTATAAGAACCACTCGTTTAATAATCATTACCTATTCGAAATAGCCACTTTATACTGCTACATGTTTATGTCAGTTTTAAGCAGCATCTATCAAGGGACATTATCCCTAACATTAATTGTTGCAATCAAGTTTTACCTAAATATTCTCTCATATATCTCTACCCCCTACTGTTTTCATAAATTTAATTCAGGTCTGGTGATGTGAGTGATTTACTACTACCTATGAGAACGACTGAATATCTGAATAAGGAAACAGATTATTTACCGTGGGATGCTGCTTTAATCAACCTGGGTTACATCTCAAGCATGCTCAAACGATCTCCGTATTATGGATATTATGAGGTCAGTTTCGTTTTCTTGCTTTAAACTAAGAAGAATCTTTAAATGTTATATTCATTTAGTGTTGTACTACAAGACTGGGTATAATTGAGTACAAATCGAAAAATGGGGTCCCTCGTTTATTGCGTTATGCGTTTCCATTGACTGAATAACGGACGTTATACGAGGGACAACATTATACGAGTTGTACCGAGTAATTGAACCAATATTGAAATTTTTAGAGTTGGTTTATATGTTGATGTCTCTCTGTCTGCGATACGTTGACTTCCCTTTCTGGTTGTCACTGATATGGAAACCTTTTTCATGAAATCTTATCAAAGCAAGCATTCTCATCGGTTCGAACTGTTAACATTCGGTCAAGTTCTGATACCGTATAACCCCGCAAATGAGCGCATGCGCCTATACGTAAATACGCGCCTATACGCGGAACCTATAGGCCCATGCGCCTATTTTGCAAGAAATTTGAGCTTACAAATTTTGAGAGCAAAATGCATTATTTCGCATATAGAAGCATGCGCTCAATTGCGGGGTTATACGGTAAGGAATTTAAAAGTAGCGCAATCTGGAGTTTATAGTGAACTAGATAATTGACCCGCGCTTCGCCGCGGGGTGTGCGCGTGCTTGGCACGTGCACAACCCTTGCACATGCATACCCCGTTACCTTGACCCACCTCGACTTTTACCGAATTTTCCCGCGCTTTGCGCGCTCTTGCCCGTGCGGGGTGTGCGCGTGCTTCGCACGTGCAAACCCCGTGCACATGTACACCCCATTGCCTTGAACAACCTCGACTTTCCCGACTTTCCGCGCTCCGCGCGAAACTGCACGTGCATGCACGCGCGCGGTGGGCGCGTGCTTCGCACGTGCACATACCCACCTTGTCACTTTGAGTCACCTTCGCGCTGTCAAAACTTGCGGAAAGACGGACAGACGGAAATACGGACAGACAGACATTTTCATACTTATATATTAGATCTCACCCAAGTGAAGCTACATGTCGCACAGGTAATAAGAAGTTAAAGATAATAAGAACAATCTATTAATGGATTATAATCATGTCTACTAATATTTCGATGTACTGTTGTAGTAAAAGTTAAATCATACTTACAGGCGTACATGCTGAAGCAGATTCTTCCACTGTATGAACACATGGGCTGGAACGACAACATTACCGCTCCAATCACGGAACAGTAAGTTTCAAATACATTCCGTATCTAAGAGATAGTTGGGGGTTTAGTAGACACCTCCAATTATCCATGTTTGTGACAACTTTCAATTCATCGTAACACCTATAGCGCTTGGTAAAAGTCGGTCCCTCGTATAACTACCGTTATTCAGTCAATGGAAACGCATTGACTGAATAACGCAAATAAACAAGGGACCAACTTATTCGACTTGTACCTAGCGTTTCTGATGATAGTTAAATGCATAAATCTACAGTTTCTGTAACCCGTTCTGCAAATTAATCGAAATCATTACAAATTTCTACTATTTCATATGTTCGACAAGGATACCGGTATTTCTTTTTACATTACCACGCTATGTTAGTATGCCAATAGAAACGTATAGAAAAAGGTCGCCTTCGGCATACAAAGAAACACATTGGCGCACAAAAAAGATTGCGCTGGCCTACAGTCACATCACACAACATGATTATCTCATAAAAGTGTTTTTGCATATATCCAAGCAGGAATATTTATAAAAAAAAAAATGAATGGTGAAAATTTGGATACCGAAAACCACTGCCTCTTAAGAAAAAAACTTCTACGAGTCGTCATAAATGTGAAGTTGTGTTGATAAGATATTATTTACATAGGTATCTGCGTATCTACGCATTGGATAATGCATGTGCGAGGGGACACCAGCCTTGCAAAGACAAGGCTCTAGAACTATTTGCAGCGTGGATGAATGAGACAGATCCAAATAATGAAAATCCGTAAGTATAACAACTGACGGTGATTACTGATTACCCCTCGCTCTGAAAAATCACAGGACTCATCGAACTCACCTACTTGCTCGTTCAATGACTTTTCAAAATCTCATCCAATTAAAGGTTTTCATAGTAAGAATCACTTTTTCTGCATTCGTTTCATTAATTTATTTATCCGTCCACCAGCAAGTAAGGCAGGTGTGTACTGGGCCTATTGTTTTCCTGCTATCCCAAGTTAAAGGTTTACTTTACTGTGGACATCGGGAGAATTATTTCGTCCGAACACGTCCAGCTGATATTCTGTGGTTATTTACTCCGAATGATATGTCCGAAATCAACAACCGCCGACAATGCAGTTTGTTTTACCATACTGAGTGCATTTTTATTTTGCAGACTGTGCTAAATTATTTGTTTTGACTGTTTACAGAATTTCACCAAATTTAAAATCATTGGTGTATTGTAACGCTATTTCAAATGGAGGAATTAAAGAGTGGAACTTCGCCTTCGAGCGTTACCAAGAGGCTAATGTAGCGAGCGAGAAATCTAAACTACTCTACGCTATGTCATGTTCAAAAACCGTTTGGATTTTAAGCAGGTATTATCTTTACCTTTTAAAAACACGAGTTAAAAGTTATCGCTAATTTGTATCGATTCTATTTTGCAAAGGCTTCGATGAGGCTTAAAATTGTTGCCTTGTTCGCTATACGATCAATGTTCAACGTTGACCTCACGTGGGAAACACGGGGAAGCACAGGCAAGTAAAAGGCGCTTACTCATTGTCTTACTAAAGCTGTTTCTAGTTCACGAATGTAATTGGTACCGAAAAGAGCAAACCATATAAAATCGCCATTGGCTCGCCCAATTCGGGGATTCATGGGCAGCAGGCAATAACTAGAGCCCTGCTATCGCCATGGCTCAGCCAAAACACCATTCCAGTGACAAAAGATTCATATAACTTCACTTTGAGAAGAAGGGGGTTTTATTGTGCAAATTAAAACATACAATTTTATTGACATTTTCAAGAAATAACGGCCTTAACTTTAATCTTGAATGTTAAACTAATTAAAGATGTTATGTATTTCAGATATTTAGATTGGACACTTGATGACAGTAAAATTCGTAAGCAAGACGCTACATCAACCATCATTCGTATTTCAAGAAACAGCATTGGACGATCGTTGGCCTGGGACTTCTTACGCCAAAATTTTGACTATATCAGAAACGAGTAAGTGTGGATTTTCATTTTAAAAGTTATGTGTGAGACAACCTGTGCTTTTTCGGTTATTCAGCTCGTAGAAAGTTTTTAGTAAAGTGATTTTTTAACCCACCCACCACTATGGGCGCTTTTTTCCGCCCATCTATCCAGAGTTACACCAAGTGTATTAGTTTTGTATACTCATGGTTTTTATTTTCTGTCATTTTGAATGAATTTGTCTTTCATAGACAACCACTTTGTGTTGATGTTGACTCTGGCATTTTGAATAAAGACAATTTGGTAATGCATCAGCTTTTCCGGCCTAGTTCAAAATGTGTTATGATCGAATTTAATGAAACATTTTTCACAAATACATTTCAATACCCGTCAGAGTTTAAAACTACCGATATATTGCACCTGTGCTAGATCGGAATAGTGCCCGAATCGAATGACGTTGGCGTTAAATGGGTTGTTTAATATGATATCATGTGATGAATAATCCTCAGATCAAACATGGCCGATTTTTTTTATTGTTATATAAATACATAATGTTCAATGTTTTAGATTCGCAGGGGGTTTCTCTTCTTTCGCAAGCCTGGTAACAGAGATACCTTCTGAATTTAATAGTAATATGGACTTGATACAGGTGAGATACATCCATGTGCATTGCATGAACTGCTTACACTAACCTGCTCGTTGTTTGTGCTATTGTAGATATGGCGGAGGATCCTTTTCCTTTTCAAACCTGATAACTGGTACATCGTCATCGTTCAACACACAGTTTGACCTAGACCAGGTATGTATGTTGTAGGAATGTAAAACAAGAAGCTGAAAACACCTTCTCAGTGTTTATAACTTGTAAAAGCCCCCTTTTCATATTCGTGTACAGCATATTCGTTCTGTTTCGCTAAAATAGCCCTCAGAGATTTTTCTCTGTTGCTTTATAAGTGTTTGAAATCAGAATGATTGTTTTTGTCAAAATAAAGACAACGTTTGTGAAAATAGTAGGCCTTATAGCTGTGGAAGTCTGGTGACTATTTCGGTGAAATTTAAGAAGAAGTACAACATCTATATTGGCATGGAGAACGTGGTATTTATAACACAATTATCAGACACTGAGTTGTGCATGATGAATGTAATTTTTTTAAAATAATAATGGAAACATTATTCGACAGATTTTGGCATGAAGTAAACGCATGGTATTAACAGCTAGGAGAGATTCTCCGATTCGGTGATTGTCTCGCGATGGGGAGATTTATACCCGATGGCGGAGATTTCAATTTTTAAAGCTGATCGACGTGGTCATAAACAAAAATCCAGAAATGGCGGGAAAATTTCTGAAAACTGTGTATTCTTTCGTTAGTTTACAGTTCGATGCATAACGTCTTAACAGCCATCAGCATCATGTAATCAATCTATGACGAAAGTGTTACTCAAAAAACTTGTTCAATGCGCATATGACATACATTCGACCTATAACTTGGGAGACTTCCAGGATCGAAGGTACATACTTTTGCCGCAAGGATCGCTGGCGTTTGAGCCGTTCGGGTAGCCATCAATAGTTTACCTGGAATTGCAATGATAAATTCTTTTTTGATATAACAATGACCCAAGTGTCAACTTTTCGGCTCTGTCCATTGGTAACGGTCAGAAAATGCGCCGTTAATACATGTTACTCGTGGTCATGAAGCAAAATTATCGGACGATCGGGAGAGTTTCTCGCGAACGTGCGATAAAAAAGTTAGCCTTGGCATTGGCAAAATCTCTCCATGGGGCGAGAATCACCCGACTGAGAGATTATCTCCAAATCGGGTAATCTCTGCTAGCTGATTAACGTTGCTTTTATCTAAGATAACCTACACTTGTTGATGTTTAAAAATATCTTACGGCAGTTACCAACACAAGTTTTATCATAACGCCGA
>JAOXYC010202130.1:0-11666 GCA_028565715.1 Phoronis pallida
AGCATCGGGACGGGGAAACATCGGTACGGGGGAACAAAGGTTGGGAAACATCGGGACGGGGGAACATCGGGCCCGGTAAACACCGGGCCGACCCCCAAAAAGGTTAACCCGACAATTCATATGAGACAGCACACTTGTTCAATTTAGAAAATTAGAATGATATTAAAAACGCATAAACTATACAGTTGTGTAAATATAACGTTTATTGTAAACCACATGCCTAATTCGTTTTAGAAAAAAGTGGAGCAATCCTTCTTGAAATTCGATCAAATCTGCTCAAAATGGCGGTTTTGTTCTGTCTTGTTTCCGCGTTCTTTTCATCTCCTTGTTCTTGTGTTTGTAGTCTCAATCGTTCTTCGTCATCGTGCACGCGCTGCTCTATTGAACTCTTGGTTACATCTACTCGCTCGTCAGTACATTTACTATTCATCGTGCTCTCACGATGTAAGGTTTTGAGTTTCATCTCAGCTTCCGCAATGGTAGCGCTGTCCTTGACAACCACTGTAGGATTCTCATTGCAGAAAGCTACGTATTCTCTCAAACGCATATCGATACATTCTGTCGTAAGTAAAGCTTCTCTCAGTTTGAACAGCAAGGCTTCGTGTTTCTTGTGAATTTCGCATGCAGACACATTTTGTTGTTTAGGTGCCTTGCGAAGTTTGACGTAGTATGCAATAGGCAATACACACATCATCAGCAGGAGTACAGCTACTGGCACTGCCCAGGCAGCGTCTGATACGTTTCCTCCTGAAAATAAATAGACAGTTTCAGTTCTACGATTTTCGCTCAAATACCCTAACTTTCGATATATGACGTCAGCAAGTATTAAAGGAATTTTCAAGTTTCAATAATCGGAAGATATATCATTTTGGATCTTCGTAGATTTTCTGAATTTGTGGGAAATATCTAAGTCACTTAAAGTTTAACAATACAGTTCTCGTCCTTATAAGAAGAATTGTTTGTACACCGTTGTTTTTGCCCTGCGTGTTATGATTATAAGAGAAATGAAAATATCTCAAAACATGGTTAACTTTGCAACTAAGAATTCAGATCTGAACTTACGCTGCATTTCTCCAACCGATGTCGAATATGTTGTTGTTTCTGTAAATAACAAGTTACAAGCACCAATCAAACTCATTTTTAACAATTAGATTACACAACAGACCTTATTATTTGACAATTTTCCTGTTTGCTTCGCAATTTTTTTTTACCGTGGTCTTTACAGAAACGAGACGTCTGGCGTTCGGTTCCTGATAGCCAATGAAAAGCGTTATCTTGTTGCTTTCACGTGTGTAATTAATTCCTGTGAACTTTGATAATTTTTTTTAAAATATAATATGCCTTATTCAAGGATGTTAGATATTAAATAGAGATTTAGGTGAACCGAGATTCAATAGAAACGAATTTCTATCATCTCGCACGCATGTCCGCATTTGCCGAGGTGTTTCGAATAGTTGTAATTTCCGTCAGGGCGTAATTTCCATGACAACACAGCCACTCCAACTAGCGACTAATTTTAGAACTATTGCAGCGCTCTCGGTGGCAGAAATTCCAAAGAAATCTTTGGTTAAAAATCCATTTACCGTTCGATGGAATTGGCAGGGTAATTAAACATAAGTGCATAAATCTACTGGAAAAGCGGATAATAGCGGTTCCGGGGAAATCACTTGGATTAATTTTTTTATTTCGTATTTGATCCGAGTCAACGCCAAAACTGTTGTCAACCAAAACAATTTTTAAAATGGCTCTAAACGAAGTCACTTTCGGACTGCAATTATTAAAATAGGGAGACATAAACCTTATACCTTTGCGATGGTCTGTTTTTTAAATTGTATTAAAACCAAATGATTCACTCAAAATGATACTATATTTTACTGATAAAAACACAATTCTCTTTTCTACGAGTACTATAAATATAGTTCATCTCGATTGACAAAGTGTGTTATTTCACGAGTAAACTCTAAAATTCATGCAGTGAAAGGTTGCCAAAATAAGACTGCTCAACGCACTTAGGGTATCTTTTTTTTTTGAAAACGTTCAAAGGGGTTAAAATTTTCATATCTGAAAACGTGTTTAGGGGCTTTTTCAAAACCCCAGTCCCAAGGATGGGTTCCAGGTTTTATCTGGAGTCGGACCCCCGGGAATTTCGCACACTGAACTTTACTGATAGACTGACTGATGTATTTTCATCGTGGTTTCCTTTTAATACGCAAGTAGTGAACAAAAAAGAAAAAATATACTTCCACAATCAAAACGTTCGTTAGTACATATTATAGAAAAATTAAAGAACGTAAAAGAGGAGACTGGTGGTCGAGTAATAAGGGTCCTCAATTCACATGCCAGCGGCGTGGGTTGGAGTCCCGCCGGACCCCAGTTAGACTTTGTCCTGGGCATTGCAGACTGAAGTCTTTCACTCCTCTCAGCTCAGGGGTTTTAGTTGTGAGAGAGAATGCGAGTGTTAATGGAACCCTGGATGTAATGTTCACGGAACGCTTTCCGAGACGGGTGATAAACTTTTTTTTAAAGAACGTAAGAGTTTGTCTGGCTTAGTTATTGCACCTCGTTTTGGTATCCTGTATATGTAATATTTGCATTGTACGTTCGAGAATGTGACTTGGAGAGTCATGAAACATGTCACGTCTAAAGAACATTGTGCTCGTTTTTATTTTCACACTATAGCTTGTATTTAACTTTTATAAGTTTGGTTGTCGAAGAGTGTTACGGCGACCAGGATCAGTTTGATACAATAGATCTACCAGTGTTGGTGGTGGCATTGTGTACAAAAGCAAATAAGACACAACGTAAGTAGTTAAAAAATTACTTATATTCCGCAACCCTTGTTGCATCCTCAGAGTCCAGGTACAGAATGAATTACACTAATACAGTTCATAGCAAGAAATGGCAAGGCAAATTTGTATAACAATGCATACGCTACTAATACAAACACAGGGTGCGATCTGTTCCGGTGTTGTGGCCATTCAATTTTGACCGCTCAAACTTTATTAACAAAGATTCGATGACTTTAAGATTTCTAACATTTGGTTCAATGTACCAGATCGTTGTGTTGTCAACAATACACTTGCGAGTCAGCATTCGCCCATGAATCTCTGCAAAGTGTTCAAGAATATGTCCATTTTGGAGGTGACAAGACAAACGTCTACTCAAAGTATAAGTTGTAAACCCTATGTACGTGGCGATTTGGCGACGGCACTCGCCATTCGGAAAATGGAACTGATACAGATACACCACTTTACATTTACATTGGTGTACACCGGCAGGAGATTTTCTTTGAAGCATGTGTTGTTAAACTGTAATGACCATTTTGCGTTTGCAAGGCGAATGAGACACTTCTCATACTGACGAATTTGCGATTTATCTCCAGCTTCAAGGTGTTACATTGGTATGACAACTTGTTCGTTGTCCCGTAGGCTTTCATATCATTTATAAAACGGGTCAATTAAAGAACATTTTTCAAACATTCACGGTCGCTCAATCACCCGCAAAGAGATCGTAGACAACACCAATTAAAATTAGATATTTTGAGAGAGGTACATTTCGCCTTAAAATATTAGAAGCTCTAATTATCAAGTTTGAGCGCCCTGCAATCAATTTGCAAGATATAGGGTTGAAAAGAATTCTATCTCTATATTGATATTTTCTGTATTTTGATTACGTTACTGCTTGTGCTCAATAGATGTCGTTAGTAGTTTGTAGCTTTCGTGCACTGTCAACGAGGCTTGTTCACACCTTTTATGTTAACCCGCTATGTTCAATTGTTATGTAAAATCATTTCCCGTATTTCATGTTGTAATTCACTCTTGCTCCATCGATGACTGTCGTGTATACAGAGCTCATGATCAAAAACATTGTTGTTGTTTTTATTTTGATGAGTAAAACTACTAAAGCATATCCTTAATCCGGTAAATGTGGTTTCCTGAACACTGATGTTTTGAAAGATGAATGATCTGAATTATTAATCAAAATATCTAGAAATGGTAATTTCTTGTCTTACTCGGTTTCTGTAGTGAATTTAATATTAGGATGTTGTTGGTTGAGGTATTTAAAAAAAAAAACAGAATCATACTCATTATCAAAAATGCAGATAATATCTTCCATATATCGCCTAAAATAAGATGATTTGTTACCTTGGTAATGATCAATCCATTTTGTCTCATGATGAGCAAGAAATTATGAGATTTGCTAGGACGGGGGTTAAGGGGGAATCCATAGCAACGCCATCAATTTGCTCGTAAACTTCACCTTCAAATTAAAAAGAGGTCAAAGCCTTGGCAAATTCAAATACCTTACATAATTGATCGTGGGTGATATGCAACCCGGGATCATAAGACATGATATAATTAACAACAAGAATAATACATTCAAATTCTAGACAGCTGGCCATCAATGTAAAGTTAAATTTAGGTGTCCAAATCATGTTAGAAGCAAAGAAACATGCTTAGATTGTCCCAGATTGCTCTCTGAACAATATTATGGTGGTTGCCAAGCTGAAAAATACCTCGTTGCTATGGTAATGGGCTATAACATAATTGATTGGAATAAATCTATTCGTAGCTTTTACCTAAGCCCTCCCCCATGCACACCTAGCGCGATTGCCGCGCAACATTCAAGCCAAGGCAATTGCGCTTGGTGTGCGGAGACAACATTCGCGATTTAGAGTGCGGGCAACAAACTAAAAATTAGCGTGAATATTGCATTCACGCTACGTGGGGATGCGTTCGCTGGCTTGAACGCACTCTCCGAAAAATGCGATAATTTAATTTTCCAAACGTTTGGCTAACTATTGAATGAATATAAACGTAAATTTTGTTTTGATTTTGCTGTCTGGTATGACTTCGGAATAAAACCAAATGGACAACACAACTCAACATTTTCGATCTAGGGGAGACCACTTACACATGTGTCAATATAATGCGCGGGATGCTAATCGCCCTAACGTTTGTGACAAATAAATATTAATTTTTCATTAAAAACCGTGTTGCTAATTTTAGCAAATGGGATCTTTAAATGCAGGAGATAGCACCATTTTTCAAAAATTTCCGGACCCCCCTAGCGCCGCATATGCCTTCGGCACACGCGCGGCCTTGCATCCTCCCCCCCTACCAAATCCTAGATCAGTCCGCCATACATGTTTCTTGGACTGAGAAAGTTCACTTAAAAGTTGTTAATGTGACAGAAAAAAATTGCGGCTTGTATATTAGAGATTGGTGCAAAAATATATGTCTATTCTTTCCATACCTCGCGCATTGTCTGTTGTCGTCTTTACAGAGGGCGTAGTCGTCAATGGTTGGGATGTACTTGTGGTAGTTGGGAAGGCCACGGGAGTTATTACCAAGGAGTTGTTTATAATTGTAGCCACATGTGTTCCATCAGAGAGTGTAGCATTTACATCTCCAGACACTAGCGAGTTGTTGAGGCGAGAGAGAACGATACTTCGCAAGATGGGTGAAGATTGTGTGGACGGCAATAGATCAAACTCGACGTTTTTTCCTGTTCAGCAATTGCAAAAACACTGTTTTAATCAAAATTATCTTTATATTTTAACGTAAGCAGGCGACATTATTTCATTAAGAAACAAGAAGATTTGAATGACAAAATAACCCATACCAGTTTGAAGGGATTCGAAAGTTCGATAATTACAGCTCAACGAATTCAAAGATTGGCGATATTTAAGATGTGTCTTGAATGCTTGTTTCTACATGTATTTGTTAGGTAGCTATTGACATCTTGACAAGCCCCTTAGAAGAAGTACTAGCGTCATTGGTCATAATAACAAACATATGTACATGTACTTGTACTTCTCCGTGAAAGGCATGTTAAACAATGTTTGCAAACCGCGCGCATGGTATTACCTTTGATTGCGATTACTTTAACTCTGTCAGTTTCAACGGCGAGAAGGTTTACCAAGGCAGACTCTAGCTCATTGATAAAACGAGTCCCGTTGTCTCCTGCTATGTGGTCGTTAGCGCTGTAGAAGTCAACTCTTACTATAACCTTGGCCGCTGTAAAGGTCATAGTAAAAAACCATGAATTGGGTTACTAAACGAAACAAGTAGCGCCCGCTTTTGAGTTTGTCTTTATTGAAGTCTTGAAGTAGATCGCACTTTTTTAAACTTTTGTGAATAAAGTACATGCCCGATTAGATGGAAAAGTATTTGGATTAATCTAATGGACTTTCTGATAGCAAAACGGTGTTGATGTCATGTGACATCTGGCGTTATGAGGGAAGTAACCACAATGTGCAATCGATTCCTCGAGGCCAGACTGACGGTCTATACCTCGAGTGTATTAGTTTGAGTGCCCTCTTTGGTTTGTGTACTTCTTTCAAAAGTAGTTCGGAATAAACTTGCAATTTGAATTGTTATATGAAGATAATTATTTATGTTTTTATCAAATTGTATTCGGCTCAGAACTTATTTCACCAAAAAAAGTAATCATTATGTAGCTTATTCATGAAATGATTCAAGCGGAGCGTTATCTAGAGTGGTAACGTCACAATCGGCGATTTACCAAAAACGCATGCGGATGTTGTATCACAAGCAAATACATCCAGGTTCAGACGAAGAACACCACCTAGCGGAGTCTGGGCCTGGTGTTCCGGATGCACAATGTGGTTGCCTCATCATCTCAATCACTCATCATCAGCTTCAAACCTGCCACCAGGTTTCGGGGTCAAATACTGGAACTGGCTTGAGCTAGGAGGCTGAGGTGATCAGTCTGCACCCGGGATCTCATGATGTCATCCAGTATGCAAAGACAAAGTGCATCCAGGGAAGATTGACATGGTAGTATTGCGACTGTGGTTTTAGACCAGGCAGATGCATTAGTCATCCAAGAAACTTGTTTATTATTTGCCATTAACCCGAAAGTGAAACTCTCAATTTGTGACATGAAAAGACATACATTCATCAATTATTGCTCTTTGTAGTTCCAGTGACTGGATGCAGAGAAATGAGTTCTGTAATAAATATCCGATGACGCCCCCTGGTGAGTTGGTAAGAGGAACATTATGTAGCGAGAGTGCCTTGCTCAGCTTGTCACAAGCAGTTTCTATGTCATCTTCAGATTTGTTACGTTGTGGTTTAAGTTCAAAGTTCACCGTGGTTTCTATTTAAAGCAATATGACACAGATATTGATATTAGCGATTCGTGATTAAGAACAGTATTTTAAAAAGGCAAGTATCACAACAAAATAATGAATGATCAACATCCTCATAGATCTAAGCAGATCGAAATTTTTAACTTGAAATGTCTGAGGTGACCCATTGTTACAAAGAAGTACCCTAGATGTGAAACACACGCCGAGCTAGTAATTTAACCTGCTAGCAGACTTACCTCCCGTCGTGATGCTTATATTACTAATCCTGTTCTTATCAATGACAATATAAGAGGATAACTTGTCTACAATCGCTGCTGCTAGTTGTATCCTTTCATCTTCTGTTCCATTAAAAGGCGTAGTCATGACAACTGAGAGTTTCTGGGCAGGTGCTAGAGAAGGGAGAAATTGCAACTAAGGTTAAGTACTGATGGAGTTTTTAAAACAGTTGATATATTCATCACATTGGCATCTCTGTTTATTAATCGATATGTAAACTTGAAGAGACTCAGGGGCATTTCAAAATAACATTTAATGTTCCTACGAAAAAAAGTTATATTATCTTGCTTTCATAATGACGACAGCTCAATTTTGAAATTGAACGAAGCAATACTTTTCAAACGTAACATTTTTTACACCCTCACATGACCCTAAGTTTAGTTGATTTACTGTTATTTTGTATCACAATGCACAACACATTGGGGACTGTGGCTGACAAGTCTTGAAACACAACATTTCCATTTTTTTTTCACAGTCACTCAGTTGTCTTCGTGAAAACTAAATACTGATCGGATTGCTGCCGCTCAGGTTGTGGCCCATACATTAGCCATGGTAACTGTAAACGAGATTAGAAACGAAAGAAACCTGTACCGGGGATATCCGACAGAAAAATAGCACTTTTCGAGTTGAAATATGTTCCTGAAAGAGCGCACAATTAGGCGCTCTTTCCGAAAACACGGTCGCTCTTTAGGAAACGGAAATTTACCCTAACATCATGGTTTCTTAAGTATCAGGCGATACGTGAGCGTGTTTGTTGTATAAGAGGATGAATTTCTACTATAATATGATAAGAAAGTATGTAATTCGTATTTGACGACTTTACGCAGCGGAATTGAATGAAATGGCACTTGCAAAACTAATTGCCACTATCTTATCGTTGGTGACCCCGCTTGTATAGGCATCTGTGCCTTGTTCTGAACTGAAGTCGAAATTGATATAGGTATTTTTAGCATCTCAAAAAGGAAATTGTAATTCTGTTCTGAACGGTATTTTAGAGATTTGACTTTTTGTATATGGGCGCTTTTTCGAAAACGATCTGGAGTTTTTGAAAAGTGCGACTTGGCCTTAAAAGAAGTGCCTATGGGCGCTCTTTAGGAAATCCCCGGATTGTACTATTACTTACGGTAACAGGATACTGCGTCACCATCACGTGAGTAACCCGGAGAACAGGAACATATAAAGCCAGGTTGAGTGTTGGTACACACACCCCCGTCAACGCGGGATGTACAATTACTTATCGACTCGGAACATTCATCAATGTCTGAAAAAGACGACAGACGTTCTTAAATAGTTGAATTGATACATCATTCATATCTGAAAAGGTTAGGGTCAAGAAAGCACCATATTGCAGGGCAAAATTTTCAAGCTTATCCTCTATCATAAGTACACGCAATCATTTGTTCACAGTCGATAGTTTACGAACTTATTTAACGTTTTGTTTTGATCCATACAGTCGGTGGACTTTTTCATAGCTGGCAACTGTTTTTTCGTTATTTTTACTTAAAGAAATACCAAAAATCCCTCAATATAAAGACAACTCAGTGCAGTATCCATAAAACGAAGGATTTTTTAATAAATTTCAAATACGGATAAAAAGAAATAAACACAGATCCTTCATTTTGTAGTAAAAATTTATTTGTAAAACTTCATTGCCACATAAAACTTCATTGCCACATAAATCTTTATTCGGTCATATCATGTGATAAACTAGGGCACAAACTATCCCAGAATGCAACAACAATGGGTCACATGTCTTTGGGAAACCCGAAAATGGTTTTAATAGCAAAAAAACTAGAGCTCGGTACATTAATTGGCTGTCCTTCAATTTAAGGATGATTGTCCTTAGATATAGTGGGTGTCCTTAGAAGGAAGGGTGAATTAACCCTCAGATCAAGCATGAGCCCCCATCTGATTAATGTCTGCAAATAAAAACACACACGGAATATGAGAGGGAAGATATGTGTCGGGAAGTCAAAAATAGAAACAAAAATGTATAAAGGCAACTTATTACCAAAGGGACAATATGATTCCTCTGTTTAGGGAATTGGTTCACGTGATGTGAGCAATACCAAAATGGTTGCTGGAACAGATTCATAACAATTTATAACCAATTATTGCAACGAATTAATTATCTCTAACAATGATTTTCGATGTTGGAGAACGGAGTCGATAAAACACACTCGTTTGCGTGCACTATCTTTGCATGCCGTTGTTAATGTGGTGATTATTCTCGAGTAATTTCTCTTAGTGCAATAATTATTGGTGGGTGAAAATGTCATCGTTTGGTGTAACGTGTCACAAACATGCCGCCACCAAATGATGTTCTTACCATCGCAATCGGTGTCACCAGCCTTCATATAACCAGAGCGACAGCTACACTCGATGTCACCATCAGGTCCGTTACACACCTGCTGGCATCCACCTTTGTTGGATTTACATGATGTAGTACCTGAAACACCAAAACAATTTTTTTCCGAAAACACTGTGACACAGACCAGTAACATCTTTTTTTTAGAAATTGTCAGTTTTTTGTAAAATATAATGACGCATCTAAATACTTGAATTCAGGCTCCCTTTATCACAACCATGTTATGGAAAATGTGTTCAGGCGACATGTTACCATTAAGATTGTATACGTTACAGAACACGGTAGGTAATTTGCAACCTTGAATGTGAAGTTCCGCCAAGCCTGGAAGTTAGCCATTTTTCTCCCATTGTTCTTGAACAAAGGTCCAAGCTTCGGAAAGGCTACGGTCGTAATACACCATTGTTAATGTAATCAGTTTCAGAATGTGGTCATATAGGAACAAACTCATTATATATTCCCCCTGTTGCCACGTAAGTATTCTCAGCATGTTAACTTACAGTTCTTGTTATCTACAGCCAAAATGTATCCTGGTTTACACGAGCACACGTATGACCCCAGTGTATTGTTACACGTGTGTCGACAACCACCGTTGGATACCTTACACTCGTCGATGTCTGCAAGATATAAAATTGTAGGCCATGACACTAAAAGGAATGTTACTCGAGTACCCTGCATTGTAAAATAGAAAACGAAAACTTTAAAATGCATCAATAATAAACTCAAAAATAAATACAGTACCTACTTTTAAATATGATTCTACTTGACGTCCGTGCCGAAACCTGTTGAATTTTTGTTTTTATACATTTATTCAATTGAAATATCGTTGAAGACACGGCTGAATTCATTGCTGAAGATCTTTAAACGAAAAAATAGGATGTCATGGTCTGAACTTCTTTCAAACAATGGGCGGAATGCCATACATAGCGGTATTAGAGATAGATGTAGAAATATTAATACAATTACATCATACAAGAGTGATATAACACATGAGTACAGAATACGGACATTAGAGTTATACAGCGATTCTCTCGTAAGTTCTTCATTAGAGTTTTACAGCGATTCTCTCGTAAGTTCTTCATTAGAGCTATACAGCGATTCTCTCGTAAGTTCTTCATTAGAGTTATTCAGCGATTCTCTCGTAAGTTCTGCATTAGAGTTATACAGCGATTCTCTCGTAAGTTCTTCATTAGAGTTATAAAGCGATTATCTCGTAAGTTCTTCATTAGATATATACAGTGATTCTCTCGTAAGTTCTTCATAAGAGTTATACAGCGATTCTCTCGTAAGTTCTTCATTAGAGTTATTCAGCGATTCTCTCGTAAGTTGAGGAACGCAGACGTCGTCTAGGTGTTTTGTAATTCGATTAGGTCTTTCAAGTAAACAGGAGCACTGTTGGTAAGGCATTTGTATACAAATACCATCAGGCGGAACTTTGAAGGTTGAAGAGCACAGGCGTGATAGATGTTGTAGGTGGTGTCCTCGTCACTAGTCGTGCGGCTTTATTTTGCACAGACTGCAATCGCCTTGAGTCGTGTTGTGAGATGCCAGACAGCATAGACGAACAGTAGTCTAATCTTGAAGTCACCAACGCTGCGATGGAATCTTTGCAAGCGTTAGTAGTGATGAGCGGTCTCACCTTTCCGATGTTTTTAAGGTGGTAATTGCAGCATCTGATGACAGCAGTCACTTGTCCGGACATGGACAAATGCTGGTTCAGTACCACTCCAAGATACTTCACAGTTTTGGTGGATTGAATAGTTGCGCCTCCTACGTTATACAGCGATTCTCTCGTAAGTTCTTCATTAGAGATATACAGCGATTCTCTCGTAAGTTCTTCATTAGAGTTATACAGCGATTCTCTCGTAAGTTCTTCATTAGAGTTATACAGCGATTCTCTCGTAAGTT
>JAOXYC010202241.1:0-11665 GCA_028565715.1 Phoronis pallida
TGCAACTTATCTATAGGGTTTCCTACACTGATTTTCACACTATCCATTATTCATTCTTATAAATTATCCAAAAAAAAACATAATCAAACTTAGAATGGAAAAACTCACATCCATAAGACTCACTAGCAAACATAAGGATTTTACATTTTGTAAACACGACTTAACAACTTTGTGGATTTTCATCTCAACAAAAACAACTTAGGGCAGAAGGCAAACATAATATTCACGATAAAACATTGTGCACACAAATTCTGCATTGTGAATGTGAAGACCATATAATTATAAAAATCAATCAAAAAACCAATAAACAAACAATGTTTATTCGTTAACATTTTTTTGCTCACACTTGGACACATGAATTTACCTGAACTACCTGGGTCTAAAGACAGATTGGAGGGAGCAGGGATAAAGATGAGATATGAAACTTTAATATAATAATGATAAATATAGATTTTCAAGGATAACTATTCACAAAACAAAACACTATTGTAGACTTGACCAGTTTTCCTCAATTGGATAATTTTAATTTGGTATTGCTTTGGGTTGCATTTTTTGTAAAATAAGGTTATCAATATTGGTGTTATTCATGACTGTATTCTCTTTTTATCAAAGTAACCACAGACATTTACCACCTTGCATTATTCATTTGAGGAAAACAGGCCAAGACAATGTTCATTAAACACCACAGAACATATACCTTCCACAACAGGGGTGTCAATTTGTTTCTCACCATCTGGACTCATGGTTGTTGTAGACCCTGCAGCCTCAGACTTAGCATCATCTTGTTTACCACCCTCTTCTGTGTCACCAGGTGGAGGCACAGTCTCCTGGTCACTAGCGACCTCTGCTGGTTTCTCCTCACCTTCTGCTGACTGGTCTCCCTCCATTTCTGCTGCAGGGTCTTTCTCGGCATCCTTTTCTCCCTCCTTTTCCGCATCCTCGGGAGTTTCTGTTTGATCATTAAAACATAAATTGAACTAAAAGCACACATAATAAAATAATAAATAAATCATTTTAAATTGAAAAAAATATAAGCGCAATCAAATCTAAACATCATATTTTTTAAACAAAGATTTTGATGGAAAAAATTTCAAACCAAATTGCACACTTCAGGAAAAGCAACATAGTAGCAAGCTTCCGCAAACCAAATAATTATATCATATCTGTAACCATGCATTTGTGAAAGCTCCCTTGTATAATATCACAGATACATTGTATTTCAGGGTAACACATTATTGTCTGCTAGAAAACCAAACAACTGTCACAACTCTCAACAAACATTATCTTTAAAAAGTCCAAATGCATAACACAGTACAGGAAGGAGGTAAGTGGGGGCAAGGGATGCAAGCTGGGATATTATTGGTCAACGCCAAAGGGATGGAGGCACACGCAACCAATCGCAAAGCCATGTCAGCTTTACCTCTTGTTGTTACTGATTCTGCCGTGGTAGAATCCGGCGATTTGACTGACCGGTCTGTATCTAGTGAATTATTATCAGAAATAAGAAATATTGGAAACAGAATATTTGACTGCCAAGATTCTTGTAACTAGAATAAGAAATAGATAGTCAGAGGGAAAGAACAGGTTAAGTTTAATCTTCAAAGTTAACGCTTTGCAAAGATTACCCAGTGTAAAAACTGAGAAAATATTCAAAAAGATATTAAACGCATACATCGCTACTTACTAATGTAGAATTATCAATTATTGAAATACGACGTTTCCATCCGTTTCTTTTACACAGTTTGATCATTTTGGTTGCTAATTCGTGTTACTACCTTCATTCTTTATAGAAAACACAAAGATAATATGCTACAGTTGATCTCAGTTATCTGATGCCCCGTCAAGATATTTCATCAAGTCACACAGGCCGGAAGAAGCGAAGGTACTTATTCCTTAAGAGGAATGTAAAGATGCAATTTGTAACAATTCCAACGCAATTGGCCTCATTCAATAGTTGATAATTCCACATTTGTAAGTAGCGATGTATAATTTTAGCAGATTTCAAAAACAAAATAATCAAAATAGTAATAACGCACCATCTTCAACCTCTTCCCCAGCCTCAATCCTCCGTTGTCGTTCAGCTTCTTTGAAACGACGCTCTTCCTCTTCCGCTGCTAAACGAGCTTCCTCAGCTTTTTTCCTGAGAAAGTTAATTAACATGAATTTAAACAACTATTCTTTTGTTACTGAGAGTGATATTAAAGTATATTTAATATAATATTTGTAAGTCTAGGACATTTGTATAAGCTGGTAGATCTTCAGTTATTAAATATGTAAGTAGTTTTAAAATATGTAACAAACTCAGGTCTTACAATTGGGACACATATTTGCAAAAATTCCCATTTTATCTTTTTAGTTATGATACTGGCTTTATTATAATTATTAAGGAGAAAGGAATGGGCTATTAACTATTTTTTCTAAAATCAAGATATTATTATAGCAAACAGAAAATAGCGATATGGTTCATAATTTAAACTGAAGGCAAGGAACATTATTGGTTAATATTCTACTTGGAAATACTTTTTAGTTTTTTATTATGAGGAGTTAAAATGAAAAGGTTTGAATAACAGTATAAAAGAGATTGGGAAAGTATAAACTCAACTTAAACTACCAATTATATAATCTGGAATCAAAATTCAACATCAATCCTTAACCTCGGAACTATTTATGGGTTTGTAAAAAATTATTTTTAATAATATTAATATTAATTTTTTGTATGTTTTTAAAGCTCTATATGGTTATGTTATAAAAAGGATGTTATCACCTTGCTTTTCTTGGGCTGAAAAAATCAAAGTATAAGGTGATTTTCTTGAAATTCCCTTTTAATCAAAAACCAAATTCAAAACTGTTGAAAGAATTCAAAAAATCAGCAGTGATTAATAACTAAAATCGATATTTTCAAATTCAAATTTTTACTTTTCTTCCATCTCTTTGCGTTCCCTTTCCTCAGCCTCCGCTTTGAGTCTAGCTGCAATTTTCCCATCAATCTCCTCTTTGTTGAATTTGTACCAGCGTTTCTGTGTAAACTCCCAATCATCCGTAGCATCTTTTAAACACACCACATCATCGGGAAGAATGTTCCTCTCGATCAGGGCTGACCACTGATCACGATTCTTAGGAAAGTTATCAAAGATCCAACCACCGTGCCTGAAAAAACAACAATCAGGGATTTACTGCTTTGTTCTCCCTTATGTTATGACATGTTTTATTCATGTTGATCGATATCAGATATTGAATTTTGATCCATATGCAATTGAATTGTTAAGTGTCTTACAATTCAAGTTACCAGGCCAAAATATCATTCTCTAAATAGCATTGATGATGAAAGTTGTCTGTAAGGCTAAAAAATAAATTATAGAGATGCTCATGAATTAAAACTCAAATCTTTTACATCGTGTTTCTCTTGAAATGAAGCATATCGATTAAGTATATGTCAGAAAACTTTTCTTTTTTTTTGAAAAGACAGAAAAATACGGAACTCTCGACCGGGAATCGAACCCGGGTCCCCCCGATGAGTGGTCTGGTGCCATACTGCTCCTACATAATATCAATATTTTACTTTTTCTTGCAAGCAAGTTTTGTAAGTTGAAGATGATTAATTTTCACATTTTGGGCTTTTGCTGGGATTTCAATCTCGCCTATACGGGTACCTTTTGGCGAGATCGTATCTTATATCGATCAATGGCATGCGAGCGTTCGGAGATAATTGTGTTTACTCGATGTTTGTGTCGGTGCTGAATGACAGACCTTGTGAATGAGTTATGTGTAGTTTGTGTAACAGCACAAACAATGGATAATTGCCAAATGACCCCAATAAACAAATCCCACAGAATGTCCCTTATGATTATTTTCTCAATACGTACAGGGGTGCATCTTTATTCCTGGTTGCATTGTTCTTCTCAAAGTCGGCAATAGCTTTCTCCGCAACTTCAGCCCAGACCTCGGCTGGTAACTGGACAGGTTGTTTATCAGCTAGCGCTACGGCTTCATCAACTAGCGCCTTGACTTCCGGGTGGAATAAATCAACTTCAACCTCAGATGGCGCTGCAGAGGATTTTCTTGTAAGTGCTCGAGATGAATCTCTTCCATCATCTAAAGTTTGGAAAACATCAGCAAAGCATTTAGCATAAGGTTAAAAAAAAATTTTTTAATGATTTGAACATTTTCAGTGAAAAAGAATTTAAAAGGTTTAAAAAGGTTTGATTATTTTCAATGGCATATTTCAAAACAAACTTTTACAAGATGAGATGAGGGAATTAGTGTTGTTCCAATAACAAATGCATAGCACTTTTTAATTGGAAAAATCCATAGATTGAAATAATCAAAATTTGAAAGAAGAAGACTGGTAATCTAGCCATGAGTTCAGGACATGATTGAAAGTGAAAGAAAGTGCATTCTAGGCAAGTGAGCTGATTAATTTACTGTTCCAGTCATGGCTGTCTTGTTAGCTCAGTTGGTAGAGCACTTGCCTAGAATGCAAGCTACTGTGGGTTTGACTCCCATGATGAGTCAACATTTTTTTCAGATTCGAAAATTACCTCTAATTAATTGTCCAAATAAAGTATGCTTTTACCTGCAGAATGTGATAAATTTTGAAGACAGAAAAATTCAGAACCCAACCGGGAATCAAACCCTGGTCTCCTATTAATTGTCGTCACAGCAGTGATTCATTAATTTTATCTATTTTTATTCCACCTGTTAGCAATATGTTCCAACATTTATGAACATACCATCCTTTTTCTCAGATCCATCATCTTCCTTCTTGTCAGCTTCACTGTCTTCTTTACCTTCACCATCCTCGTCTTTCATTTCTGGAAAATATTAGAATATAATTTAGATTGAGCACTTTCCTGAACCAGTGGGGGGTCTTTAAAAGTTTGTATCTGTAAAGTTTTATAATTATCATGTTAAATAAGTTCAAATTTATCTTTTGCAATTGAGTGTACACTTTGTCTCATAAGACAATCATCTTGTTAACTTTTAAATGGTCCAAATCTTGAAAGCTGTGAAAAAAAATTATCCTGATGTAAAGTTATTACTTCAATTCATCACAAATACAACAGTTATTCAATTAGCTTAAACACGTATATTAAATATCAGAATTTCAACTCATTACCATCAAAATGAACCACGAATTTAAAATAAAACAAAACATAACTGCAACAAAAATATAACATAATAATATTAATAATAATGATAATAATAAAAATAATAATAATAATAATAATAATAATAATAATAACTGAAATACAGTAACCGCAAAGCAAGCAAACATAAAAGCATAAAATAATATATTGCGGCGTTTTGTGAATCAATGATCAGCAAAACAAATGACATGAGTGCATTTGTTTACTTGCCCCATCGAACGCCTTTTTTATTCCTTGTTGAGGAGGCTGAAACCAATAGAGGCTGTTACGCAAACCAGAAAGTCAGTTTCGCTGGCAATTTTTAATTATGTGAGTCGAAACTATGCGCATGAGTTCAAGATTAGCCTTCCAGAATAGAATTCAGTAATAATATTTTGTTATCTTGTTAGTTTAATTTAAAATAAGCAAGATCTTTCAAACAAATTTTATATGATAAATATTGAAAAAACAGAAAAATTCGGAACTGATTTGGGAGTTTATATGGTTGTAGATAACAAGCGTATAGCTCTGTTGGTAGAGTTTTAACTCTTCAATAATAAGTTCTTAAATAAAACATTTCAAACCAGTTTAGACCGAATGTAAGACAAATGTTTAGCAATTGTTGAATCCCTTCTATAAACTGGTTGCTCCCTGGAGAGTTGAACTAACACTAGAGTGACTTGATCTGAAGCCTTAGTTATGATATCTAAATCTTTACAAGTCCGATAACTGCAGCATTTAAGTACAGGGTATCATTATTAGTTCTCTTGTTGAAGCCTTATGTGCCACCTAGGCATCAAGAGACCTAAGTAAGTAAGTATCATTATTAGTATAAAAGACATGTGTTAGTAGCCATCAAGCATTTGCTGCTTACTGTCAGATTCCTGATCATTAATTTCCTTGGTTGAGACTTCCCCTTCAGACTTGGTTTCATCGCCTTCCTCTTTGACGGTATCCTCACCGTCAGTCTTAGCGTCATCAACATCGTCTTTTGTGGTTTCAGATTTGCCTAAGGTTGTGTGCATTGAAAAGTGTAATCAAGGGAAAAACAAAAATCTCATGCAAAATGAAGTCAATAACTAATAAATAAATAATATGAAACTCCAAATTAAATCATACTTAATCAGGGGGAAGTATGGTTTATCATTTTTTATCATTCTTTGTTTTAGATTAAGGTATGGTTAGGTTCTACCAAAGTGACATGAATCTTGTGTAAATAAATTTGTGTTTATTATTTTTTAAAATTCAATTTTTTTTAAGATAAAAAAAAATTAAGATAAAAAGTGCAGTGAATCAAACAATACTAAAACAAATTCCAAATAGCTCTTTTTAAAAAATATACAGAACATTATAACATGATCATCTTTAATTAAAATGCCATGCACAGTGTTAAAACCGAATAAAAAATTAAATGAGGAAATACCAAATGAAAAAAACAAAAATAGGATCATATAAATAAGTTAATAAAGAATTACCATCTTCTGCTTCTTCATCTTCTCGTTCTTGTTCCTTTTGTTGTTCTGCAAGTTTTTCTAGAGAAAAAGTTACAAATTTTCCATTAAGAAGTTCATTGAAAAAAACTAATATAAAAGAATACCTAGTTTTAGTGAAATTTGAAACGATAAGTAATTCATATCTGAAAGGAAAATATAATATTTTCAATAAAAAATAACACACATTATTTGTCACACAGGTTCCAAATCAAGGTTATATACTTACCCTTTTCTTGAAGATCAGCTACAAAAAGTAATACAGACATTTTCATTTTTTTCTTATTGTTTTTACCCATATTTTACATAAAAAAAAACAATTATTTATCCTCCAGTAATATGTGCATGATCATTGAGTCATTAAAAAATAAGTGTTTTTTTACTTTCCCCTTAGGAAGTGTTTTTTAAGATTGTTTGTATTTGAATGCTTATACAAAAACAGCAACGTGGGCTAATGAATGAAAAATATCAACTTAGAAATATGGCCACAAACACTCCCATGATCCGGGTTCGAGTCCCACCATCGCCAGGTTGACTTGGGTATTTTTGTAAAAGTCATTTGTCACCCCTGTGCCCATAAATTATTTAGATTATATGTTAAACGCAGGGAATGTGTGCTATATTATTATTATTTGTATTGTGTTATTGTTATTATTATTTGCATTATGTATTATGATAGTACTGTAATCAACATTGAACATTGTAAAGCGCTTAGATATTAGGCGCTATATAAAACCTGATTATTACTATTTGTTGAACATAACTCACTTGCATCTGAGTAAAAAAAATCTATAAAGGGTGATTTGAGAGCTTTGTGTCCCATAAAAACCTAGTCTTAAGACCAGGTTTTTACTTTTTATCGGACACAAGGCTCTCAAATCACTTCTTACAGATTTTCTGGATTTTTTTTACTCAAATGCAAGTTAGTTATGTTCAACAAAGGACTCATACACAAAATCTCTAGTTGATTTGTGTTTTGATGCCGGATTTGGACCAATACATAGACAGTATCTTTAAATAAATAAATACCTAATTCTTTAGCCGCAGCTTCAGCAGCCTCTTGCTGCTCCCTGATCTTGGCCTTGACAGTTCCGATAGCATTCTCAATGGTTTCTTCACGAATACGGGCTAAGATCTGATCTTTCTCTTCCTGCATACGTGGCTTTATCAACTCATCCATATTCAAAATCTGAGAAAACAAAACACTAAATGTTGAGTACCCTAGCAATGTGATGTATACGCTAACAAGGTTTTTTTTAAGCATAGGGGTTAAACATTTAGTTTTTTAGTATTTTCAATTCCCAAATTGAGTGTTCTTCCTTTACATGGATATATTCTTTCCAAAAAGTTTCAGTTAAATCTCAAACATGGCTTGTAGATTGAAAGCCTTTAAGTTATCATAATAAATTTATATGCTTTAATTTGCAAAAAATAGAGTTAAAGTTATGAACGTAATAACTTAAAAGCTTGAAAACATTCCAAGTAAAAATGTATAATTACCAGCAAAATGTAATATTAAGAAGAGTTGTATATTGCATTACAGATTTTAAAATTGTTTCAACCTCATTTTTAGAACTCATTATCAACTATAAATCGCAAATCCTATTTAAAGCATGCAGCATAAATATTTGACTTAATTACCGTTCCACCATATTTCTCTGCCAGCACTTTACAGAATGATGTTTTCCCTGCTAGTGGGGTTCCAATCACAGCTATCTTGAGGGGTGGGCGGGGCTGTGGAGGCATCAGATAGGGGCGAGGGTTCTTCATAAACATACCCATGTTCTCCAGGCTAGCCATACAGTACACCTTGTCAAGAAAACTGAAATAAAACAGAACATAATAATTAATAATTGATTTGTAAAAAAAGCACCAATAAATTTGTCATGAATACTTGTAGTTCTCAAAAGAATGCCATTTAGATACTCCCATTTTATTTTCTGTAACAAAATTAGAGTTCTAAAAATTTTCATAGAATTGAAATGAAACTACAATTTATTCATTTTGATTCTTTGGAACTTGTTTACCAATTAAAATGTTGTTTTGTATCACTTAGCCGTATTATTAAATCAACCATTTCCTTATATTTACAACAAGTCCTTTATATAAAAGCAATTTACAGGGCTATTTTCCAAGAAACCGTTTTTAAAAATACTTACGCAACAGCAAATTCAGGTTTTCCTGGAGTTATGTCGCCATCAGCCAATGCAACAGGACAGTTCCTCAACCACCTGCTTCTACGCCAGCGCCACCTAGGAGCCACCATAAACTTGGGTGCAAGTGTCCTCATCAGTTCATCCGTGTCCATATCTTCGGGTAATTCTTCCTCCTCTTGGTCTTGTAGACGTATGGGGACGGCAGCGGGTCGCAGGACAAAGCAGCTCAACTTGGACATGAGTTGCTGGAAAAAAGGTATTAATAATAGTTTGAATGTAGTTTTCTTCAGAATTAATTAATTTTTGCCCCACTTCAAAAAATGTTATAGAATAATTCAAAAAGTATTTGTATTATAATCTAACAACAAATTATAAACGTCTTGTGCAGACGATTTATTTTTGTTAAAGCCACTTGTTGAATATAACACAAATTGTTGGCAAAAAAAGTTAATATGCTGAAAAATCAGTCAACTCTCCTGTTGAATGTATTTGATTTTAATATCTAATGCTCTTTTTGATTGTTTTCAAAAGAGAATTAGTGTTCAAAGTTCCCATGTTACCTACCTTGAAGAGAAGATTAGCAGGTTGGTTAGCATCCAACTCAATCAGATATTGACTGTCATGGTCCGCCATATAGTCTTCTAAGATTCTTAGCTGTGTACTCTTGAACTTTCTGATGTTGTCTATCACATTCACAGGTAGATCCTCAGGACGTTTGACTAGTCTTTCAATCACATCAGGTGGTAAATCTAGACTACCCAGTTCCTATAAAATGAAACAATAAAAGCTGATTAATAAAACGAATTGAAGACTGTAAAACATGCCAGGATGAATCATATTTCTGATGCTTTCACCATGCAGTGGATAACAAAGATTGCTAGTGCTGATTTATTTATGATGGTAACTTAGTCAGAATGTACAATCTCTTCCTCAGTCATCTTGAGATTTCTTGTAATGACTTTTAATGACTAAGATGTGAGACTTGACTGAGTGCAATTTAGAATGCATATTATCATTCCTATTAAATTCAGATTTATGGATACGATTTTTTTGACAAATAAGTCACGACTAAGTAATGACTAGAATTTTAGTCACAATTTAGTAGTGACAAGAATGTTAATTACCATTTCCTCATCAGTCAACTCCTCCTCCTCTTCTTCTTCCTCTTCTTCCTCACCCTCACCTTCATCATCTTTCTGTAAATATCAATCAAGTTTACTTAGCCTTTTTGCTTTAGGTTATATGGATCATGATAACATACTAACGAACATAAACAATGGCCATATCAAGTTTAACTAAAATAAAGTTGAAATGACACACACCAGTCCCATATTGTTTGATTTACCAAAAAAGTATATCAACTTCAACTGCTCACATGGTCAACTTAATACATTTTTTGTGCTTAACAATTATGCATGTGATTGTTGGTAACTACTAAACAGATTTCTCTTGATAAAGTGCGCAGTAACACACTGAACCATTTGTCAACCATGTGAAAGAAAATCTCTTACATGGCTTTTCAATTGTGTTTAATTATCTATTTCAATTTTCTTGGCATCAACTTGACATCAGGTTTCAGTTAAGTTACATTTTTTTTCAGGGAACTTACTTTGTCTGATAGCTTTTTATCAGGAGCGTAAACTTCTTTTGTGTATATTTCTCCTGTTAGACTATCAACTCTCTGACCGACCCTGCGAACTTCTAAGTCTTTATCAGGAATCTGCAAGCAATAACACGTTTTATAATAACTTTGGAAAACAAAATGTAGTTAAATTATGCTATATTTACCTTTTAGAATGTATGCATTTTTTTGTTCACAAGCAAACCGTTGTTGTAAACATTGTTAAAGGTGGCTATAGTAAAAGTAGTTCACAACCTTTTGATAGGCTATGATGCAAGTGAGGGTCTTCTTACTAATCAACAAATTTACGCAGTACGTGTGTACCTTGAGAAATATTTTATTAGATTGTTTTTTGTCTCCATATAAGTCTACCCAACAAATCTTAGTTTTGGAGAATCTTGAATGATCCACTTGCATTCAACAAAAAGACCAAACGTGCAATAATTCATTGAAAAATGTATCTTTCATTACCTTCATGTTTATTATAAAATCTGGTTTCAGCTGCCAATTCTTCACAAGTTCTAGTTGGTCGTTTATGCTCATATATTCTTCAGATAAGGACGGGAACCCATCAAGTACGTAACCATGGTGAGCCACCTCCGGGGAATTGACCTTATCCTCAATCATCTTGGCCGCCATCGCCTCAGGAATAGTTTCCCCACGGAGCAGGATATCAAGTACTTTCTGACCCATTTCTGTGTTGAGCTCAATTTCTTGGTTTATTACTTCAGTAGCTGCAAAGTTGAAAGATTGTAAATTAAAATCCATCTCAAGTAAAGATTGAAGAAGCATTGGAAAGGGAATGGAATTAATTGGAAAAAGTGTGTTTCTAACATATAATGAGACTTGCATTGATCACCCGATATCTTACCATAGAGTACTGGTTTTGAGACCACTACATAAAATTCACTTAGATCTCTGACTTTGTCCAATGTGTTTACTTCTATTGTCCCCAATACAGTACAGGTTAACAGTTGATTCAAAATCATGTAACACTTTCAGTAATCTATTATAAGGCTTGGTTATTCATGTAATTGTAGCTCTGTGTGCTCTCATAAATAGACCCATTGTCTTTGCAGTTTAGATATAAAACCAAAGACCTTGCAATTTGATAAGACGGACCACTTCGACCATTTCCGTATCTATCTGTCAGGAGAGGTCAGCTGATTTCTATTAGGGCTGGGTACACTGGGTACACGGTGG
Source organism: Phoronis pallida (assembly GCA_028565715.1). Classification (NCBI taxonomy): domain Eukaryota; kingdom Metazoa; phylum Phoronida; family Phoronidae; genus Phoronis; species Phoronis pallida. The sequence continues at coordinate 11,597 of JAOXYC010202241.1, forward strand.
TCCATCGTACAGATTGTGAAACCGGATGTTGCTTCTGTCTAACAACTCATTTCGACCATTTCAGCAAAG
>JAOXYC010202352.1:0-11654 GCA_028565715.1 Phoronis pallida
CCCGGGGAGCATACAGCAGGCGAGCGGTATTCTCGAAAGAATCGCATTACCTTTTGCTAAACACTCACAATACCATATCCTATCCTAGCCCAGTAGGAAGCACCCAAGCCTGGGCTCGAACCCACGACCTTTTTGTTAAAAGGCCGAGACTAACCACTAAGCTACGAACGCTCCCGTTGGGTGTCCCAAAAAAGTGGGTCACTTTCCTTCAGTTGTGTGTTCCATGTATAAACATATAGGACGTTCCAAAAAAGTGGGTCACTTTCTAACAAGCGTTTTCTCAGCAACGAAGCAAGCAAATATATTCAAATTTGTTAGTTGTCACCCTTAATGTTTTCCTAATAAGTTTGCAAAAGAGACTGATTAAATATTATCCGTAAATTATCGGTTTCAATACATGATGTCAAAATTTTAAATATCAGAGCCATAGGCGTCAAAAACTGAGAACCCCGCTGAGAACCACATTTTCCTGGACTTTGACGTACCATATCTCCTAAAATGACGATTGCAACATCCTGAAAATCATATCTTATATGAAGATTTATATTGTTTGCCAGTAGTAAAAATTTCAAAACCAGTTTTGTTATACTCAAGTTTTTAAATGAAGTTACAAAAACGGTAGGCTACTATTGTCAATTTCCTGGTAGCGCATGCAAATTAAGACATTCTGGTGCGTGTAAACTTTTGATTTTGTCGTTCTTTCAAATAGGAATAATTATATGTGATGAAACATTGAATTCTAAGTTAAATTCGAGTTTGGGCAGATCAGGAGTTATAAGCCGTTTTTAAACTCAAAAGTTCATAAAATATTGACGTTTTGCTGGTTGATTTTGGATTTTTGACATACTGTTTTGAAATTAATAGTTCTCGCAAACTTGCCGATACTACCTTAGTAAGCTCAGAGCAAAAATATCATTAAATTTGTTTAGTCAGTTGCTGAGAAAACGCTTGTTAAAAAGTGATCCACTTTTTTTGAGACACCCGATATAGGTCGTTTGCACCCCCAAGACCGGTTCTCAAGGCCCCCGACACAACGCACTTCTTTTTAAATATACGAACAAAAAATCAGTAAATGGAATATTTGTAATATCAAGGCATTTGAACGCCTTTTAAAAAAAGGTTTTGTCGACCTATTTCAACAACTGATTTGAACACTCCCGAACAGACTTTTATTATTGGTTACAGCTGGAAAGTGCAGTAGATTGCGAATATTATTGATTTTCACATGTCTGAGCCCCGGGGTCTGAGTCAAAATGATTGCATAAGAATTGGTTGCGCTATTTGTCAAAGACACCTGTGTTTGCCAGCTTCGTAGTTTCATGGATTTAGATACGTAATGTATGTAAGTCCATGGCAGGTTGAAATAAGTTCAAATTGAAACAACAAAAAATCAAAAATTAAGATTGTTCATTTAATTTGTACTTGATGCAAGATGAATAGCACTTGACTTGTAAGAAACCTAATAAACACCGGTTAATCGCCCGGCGTGAAAACATCTAAGATGAATAAAATCCATGGATTCTCGATAAAAGTCAAAACTACGAAATCCCGAGACAAAAAGTAAATAAAAAACTAAAAAATATTGATAAAAAGATTATAATTAATGAATCTGTGATCTAATTAATTAGTGTATTTGTTTCGCGCTACAAACAGTACTAAGCAAAGCTACTGCATTGAAACAAGCGTTAATGACAACGCCATGTTGGTTTTTGGCGATTTGTTAGAAAAAATTTCCTTGGAAATGCATCATTTCAGTATCATGCATGTTGCAAATGTAAAAATTATTCACAAAACTACATAAGACTGAAAACAGTAATTTTTACTCAGTTTGTCACCATTGTTACAAAATACAGTAATGGTTATCTCAAGCTGAGTTAGTTCCGATAAAAACTGTTTTTTTTACTGTAGTATGAAAGAGAATTTATAGGTAAATGTGACTAGCTCCTTTTGTAATGGTTTGAAATTACCATTTATCCTGTGGGCATAAAAAAACGAAAGAACCCTTCAACAGAATACTTTGAAATTTTATACAAGTTCAATTCCATTGTTGAATTTGAACACCAAAAAGCAATTTGTATCGATTTGCAGTTCAGCAGATTGTTGCCATGTCACTGACACTCATTGGAAGTTCTGTAATGCATTATGCTTATTGTGATAATGGTATCCTTCATAAAACCGATTTGATATTATTTTTCAGGTTTTCATAAATAGTTATTGCCTCTAAAACAATCCTGATTTGCAAATTACACAAAAACTTTACAATTTACTTTTCCTGTTATACATGTCATACAGTCTTAACCTTTGACGATAGTTATTTGACTGAGTTAACCACGCACCCCCATCAGCCACAATGGTAGAGCCCGTTACAAGGGAACATGCATTACTGATAACTGACAAGGTAGTATTAGCAATATCTTCTTTTTTACCAAGTCTTTGTATTGGAATAGTTTTTATGTGTTCTTCTGTTACAGCAGGTCCGCCTGGAAAGGGGAAAATATTTAATCAGCTGCATAAAACTCGTATCAATGGCTTACTATATTTGTTGTACAAATGATGTCTGATGCCAAGAGCATTGTTTGGCAATGGAAGAAAATAGCATGGCATAAAGGAGATGCTTACTGGCGACAATGGACCACCAGTACAGGCCTGCAAAATCAACTACAATTTGATAACACTGAAACAGACAGCACAAGATAATGAGAAGACACAACTTGGTGAATGCCCTTTTTTATGGGACTAAGTCTTCTTTGTAATTTGAAGGCAAATACTGTCAGTTAGTTTGAGTTTGTGTAGCCAACTTAGACCAAAACATCATTTCACTAAGTATACCTAATCTCCTGAATCCCTCTGTATCACTGATTGGTCCAGGTGAAACACACGCTACTCTGATGCCATCTTGTCCCCATTCTACAGCAAGATGCTTGGTCATTGCCTCTGTTGGAAAATGAAAGGAGACTTAGTTTAACTCAAGTAACCCTAGATCATATTTTCAAATCTGTAATCCATTGAATGTTTACTGATCAAATTTAAACATGTTCAATTCATTCAACTTTTATCAAGAACATTGAAAAAGTGTGTGTGTATGTGCTTTGATGTTTTTTTGGCCATCTCTTATTCGAAACATTGCTGCTGAGTGGTGATTTCAAGAAACCAGTGTTTAAAATTTCTTTTGAAATTGCAAAACGTCTTTTTGGCATGGTCATTCGCCACCTTGACATTTGGCATGGCTTCAGACTACACAGTAATATGCATTCAGAACAAGCCTGGCTCCGCTTGTATATAGATTGGTTTCGATTAAAAATCTCTCAATGCGCATGCTCCCTACGAAACCCTGGTGGTCATTTAACAGGAAGTCATGAACTAGTTATGTTTACATAAATATCTTGATGTATTAACAATAATCTTCAATGAAAGTTTCTATAGAAAAATTGATGAATTGCAGAAAAAATATATTCTTATGATATTTCACAAAGACATTCTAAATGATATAAATAAAAGTTTCTGTTTGCAAGTATGTTTTGGTACGTCTTGATTTTAGCTTGGAATAAAACTTAGTTACCATCTCGGGCGCCAGCTGGGATTTCAATCTCGCTTATCGGGGGACAGTTTTGGCAAGATCCTATCTTATATCTAACAATGGCATGCGAGCGCTCAAAGATAATTGTGTTTATTTGGTCTTTGTGTGGGTGCTGAACAGTCTTTGTGTTGGTGCTGAATGTATGTTGGCTTGTGTAATCGGGTGTACAGTAAAGTAAACAACACACACAATGGATAAATGGTGATGTTCCCTAATAAGCAAATCCCAGCTTACGCTCGTTATGCTAACCGGGAAACCGGACACCTGAATCTGACTTTATCAGGGTAATCTGATTCTGGAATGACACGGGCAGAATTTTCAAAAGGCTGATAAGTACGTGCTTTGTAATATAGAACCCTACTCTATGCTGTTCCGTTTTAACAGAGCTTTTATTATTAATGGAACACAGCTAAAAAGGGGCAGCAGCTGACAATTGATTACCAATCCGGCATTTTCATGAGCACAATGCCTTCCTTCCTTAGATGGAGATTAGGCTGACTCCTGTATAGAAATTAACAGATTACCAGCACATCTTACCAATAGCTGCCTTAGCTGATCCTGCATGTGTCTGTAATGAATCTCCTTGGTAATGTAAAGTAGCTGTGATGTTGATGATAACTCCACCTGTATTCTGAAAATAGAGAATAAACATGAACAGCAGAGGTAGTAGCGTGTTAAACTAAATAGATACTGGAGAGATTTTGAAGGCAAACTATCAACTGAAAAAAATAAACCTTGATCAAAAATTACCATTTTAGGACTTTGTAAGCATAAAAATGAAGAAAACAAATATTCTAGAAAAAAAGACAATGGCGAACAAAACCCAAATAGCCTAATTTTTTTGAAACTTGGTTCTGGCCTTGAGCTGGTAAGAACACATCTGGATCTTTGGAGACATTTCGTCTCCCTCAATGAAGTGGCTGGGAATGAGCTTCTTCCCTGCTGAGTTTGAGATCTCAAAAGATGTCGTAACTTTGCTGTCTCAAGCAGACAGCAGTTTGAATCTAGGGAGGAAAGGAAATTACAACATCTCTCGAGATCTCAAACTCAGCATGGGGAAAAGACCACTAACTCTCTTCACTCCATCCAATGAAGGAGAAGAGATGTCTCCGAAGATCCAGAGAATTTTTAAAAGGTATATTTCCAGTGGAACAGACTTAAAGGGAACCGAAGAGGCTAGTTATCACACCAAAAACCACTCACTTACAAACGTCAAATACAGCTTTTCGCTGCATGCACTAAAGTTGCCTTTTTATGGTCGCAAATGGCTCAGAACATGTCCAAATGTCAACACTGATAACTACAGCGCTCCTGATTACCTAGTTTAAAAGCTCAAAATAAGGCCCTCCAGGGCTTATTTCTGTACTGGCTTGGCATTCGCCATATTCCTCTGTCTGGGAAATTCCTAAGTTGACCCGACTACCTCGTCAAATTTAAATAGGTCACAGTTCGACCAACCCATAGAACACAGTGACCTAATTACCTTGAAATGACGTCATTTTTGATTGTAGACGATATTTCCGAAGGGTGGATTCCCATTTTAACGTACGCATCAAATTGCTATGGAAATCGGTAAGAAATGCTTTTTTTCTTTTGAAATCAATAGAACACCATGGAATGAGTGTGTCAAGCCAACAATTTGCCAACCAAACACGCTAGTTTAAAAACAGCAAACCTATGCTAACCCCGAGTACTGACCCCCTTTTAATTATTAGAATATCATACTTTCTGGATGGATAAAGATATACATTTCTATTACTTACCTTCATTGTTTTGTCATAAACTGCTTTACTGACATTAAAAGTTCCTAGTGTGTCAATCTCCATCACTGTCTTGAAGGCATTGAATGACAGATCTCTGGCCGGACACAGGAAGTTACCAGCAGCACCTACAGTGAGAAATTGGAAGTCGATAAATAAAGGTTATCGTAGGAGCAAAGGCGTGATAAAAAAAAATACATTCATCACAGCTTTGAATACATTTTTTTCTCACACGTTATTGTTTATCAGTAATATTGAAAAAATTGTATTCACTTTTTGATCAATAATTGTTTTAATGAATGTTGTTAATGACAGTGTACACCTACCATCCCTTTTTGCTTTGTGGTATTATTTGTAAATCATGCTTGAATTTCTTGGAAAAATTGTTTTTATTTAAAATGCAAGTATTGGTCTCACAAAAAAGCTACTTACTCATTGTAATTCAATATTCAACCGTAAATACATACCATTTATAAGTATATCTATTCTTCCATACTGAGACACTGTTTTGTCAACTGCAGTCAAAATATCTTGAGGCTGAAAGAGAGAATGAAATTGCAAAAATGTTTTAATTTACAATTAAAATATTCATGAAACAAAATTACAATGTCACAAGCTATCAATTCAGGACAAAACAATTGAGAAGCCTAATCATTTTTTAAAAAGTGCACCTTGAAAAAATTATTATTAAGGATGAAAGGATAAAAAATGTTCAACATAGGCATACCTTCCTAACATCCATGCATAAAGCCAGACATTGGCCCCCTGTGGCTTTCACAAGTTTATGTTTAGCCTTTTCAAGTTTCTGTGCATTTCGACTTGCTATTGCCACTTTACAACCATGTCTGAAATGTTTAACAGTATATTCATTAAAAAATAAAGAAAAGCTCTATTACAGTATTTAGCGATATTATTTCTCGTTGCGACAGTTGATTATTAATTGATTTAAAAAGAATTAAGCTCTAGCTTATCAATGAAACACAACCAGAACAGAAGAAATAAAACAGCTAAGTATCACTGCATTGTATGGATATGTTTCAGTTCAAAAAACCATGAAAGAATATTTAACCCTGTAGGCCTATAGGGTATCCACAGAGGGCTCCGCAGCAACAGAGCTCCATTGGTGCCGTCAGTGGTATCTACAGAGCTCCGTCAGTGGTATCTAGCATTGCATGGATAGACAGTGTACGTTGAAGTACCATAGTACCAACCTCATGAGAACTTCTGTAATGGTGAAGCATATTCCAGATCCACCCCCTGTGATGAATGCTACCTTGTTCCTTTAAAAAAAAACATGAAAGTCATGAAGTCATTGAAGTGAACATAAAAAGTCTGTCAGTGTCGAGTTTGCAGCAAAAAAAGATAATAAGAATGATAATTATATTTTAGAATCAATAGTTAGTAGGCCTATAGAATCCATTCTGTTCACCACCAACATCAATTAACCTTCAAATGAATGTTCAAATTGCTCTTCTATCTCACAATTGTGTTTGTGTTTACCCTGGTTTACAATACACAGGGCCCACAGCACAGGGGCAGAGGGTCAGAGCAGAGGGACAGAGTGTGAAATTTACACGGAAATTACCTCAATAAATCTGGCTTGAAAATGTACGTGTAGCTGTCCAAGCATAAATCATAATCTTCGTCATCCATATCTGTGTCAATCTGCCTGCAAGTTTTAAACCAATGTAGCTCTAATATGATTAAAACGTTCAAAAACTACGAAGAATTTCAATGCCGACTTGCACAGGTGATTCCTTAAGGGTCAAAGGTCGTGACACGTGACGACGCCTACCGGTAAACTGGAGCAGCTCTGGCCTGTTAGCAAATGCCCGGGCACCACTCTCGATGGACAGTTTCACCGCAAAAACAAGTTTTTTAGCAACCTGACTAACTGACTTTTGATTCCTTTCAAACATTTTTTTCTGCATTGAAATTAACATTTTTCATTCAAAACTTTTGCGAAGATCAACGATGAAAGCGGATACTCAGAGTTTTTTTTAGAAACATTGAAAACGTAGAAGACTTGTAAAAAAAAGTGAACGTGGACGTTTTTCATTTTTGTTTTGAATGTAATTCAGATAGAACTCAGGAAAAAGATCGCAAAAAATTATGAAGAAAGAAGGAAAGTACACGTGCGACGAGCCGAAGTCAGCAAAACCGATGAAAATGCCGCGATAAAAGTTTCTTTTGTTTTTAACCTTCAGAATTTTTTTATAAAACATGTTCAAATCTAGACTTTAATCAGGTCGACAATTATTTGAAAGGGGCAGTCATTTTTTTAATCTGCGTAGAGCGAGTTTTTTTAGAAATCTGAGCAATTACAACTTAGTAAATGCACACACCGTAGCAAAAAAAAACGTCTTGAGTGACTTTTTTGAAGTTCAAAAAATAAATAAACTTCAAAGTTATCCGATGATTAGTTTTAAAAAGGTACTGACTTACAACTTCTGATGCAGTTTTCAAGTATTCCAAATACTCGAACTAGTGAATTCCAGCCCAGTGGAGGAAGATCACGTGGACAACAGTGACTCTGTTTAAATAATGCGTCTTGAGTATATTTACATAAATCTACCATGCACCTATGTCAAAGACCTACTGTATCACCGTATCAGCCACATGGGTCACATAATAAACCCGTGCAAAATACAAGTATACATGTCGGCTATAACTGTGAACTTATCTTAAGAATAAAGTCCAAATGTCAAGATTATAAAGGTACAATTCGGGCCTAGATTACGACTGAGATTTTACATTAAGAATATGGAGAATAATAACGTTGTTGAGCGTCTAAAAGCCTCGGCCACGGTAAATAATGAATTGGTCGTCTTGGTTTTAACTGAAGACAGACTAAGATGGGATGTGCAGATTACCGAAGAGGGACAAGAAACGTCAGACCCCGGGAAGACAGGCGATGGTGAGTTTCATAAGTTAACATGAGATTTTAAACTGTCATAACTGTGATGGCCAATTTGTGATAACATGGCCTCTGGATGACTCATTGTACACATTAATTTTATATAGGTTTATTTTGATTCATTTAAAAAAAACGACGTGTTTACGTTTTTTCGTGGCATTGAACAAAGCTGCTTATGATTTTCAGTTATATGATATGATATTTATATTTTTGGTAGTATTTATTGAATAAAGCAAGGAGCTATGAAATTTATCACTTTACGTGTGGGTGAGAATTTTACAACAAACTGTAAGAAATATGATATTTCTTTTTGTAATAAGATCAATCAATACACTTTTTAATTCTAACACAATATCAGAATGCATTGGATATAAAAAAAACAACGCTTTTAAAAGTCGACATGTTTCAAAGTGAATTCTTTTAAAAGCGTTGTTTTTATATCCAATGCATTCTGATTCTCAGTGTGTGGCTCACGTAAGTATGGAAACTATATCCACGATCTAACACAATACGTCGTATGAAAGGGTCCATTGTGTCGCTTAGTCCATTATGTCGCCGGCGACTTAATGGACTGGGCGAGAGGGTCCATTGTGTTGTATGTATTTTTTACAGTACCAGTAAATGAGATTATAGCAGTAACAAATGAAGAAGACAAGTCAAGAACATTCACAGTGCATTTTATATCCCGTCAACCAAAATGTGTTTGGACTGTATCAGATGTGTGCTTCAAATTCGACAGCGACACCATGTGTCAGACTTTGAAGACAACCATTGAGAAAAGAATACAGGACCCAGGTGATATGCAACGCTCACTTTATAGTTTATAAACACAAAAAAATCTGCCTTCGTTTTATATTAATTATTCATTCCTTCGCGCTTATTCAAAAGTGTGTTCTTACATGTACAAATGTATTGCTTTGAATGAGCCATCATAATTTTGGCGATAATTTGTGAATATGAAAAATTACATTTCCGCCACGTGGTAATTCGGATATATTATTTGTTTAAACGACCGTGTTCCATTTAATAACATCTCAAAAAGATAGAAAAATGAAGCCAATTCGTCACTTGAAGTTTTATCTTTTAAAAGGGATTAAGCCTTCAAACACCCGATCGGAGAATTGAGGTGGTTTTTGAGCGGGGGATCACGAAAAATATTCAATTGATAGCAAAAAACACGCTACGGTAATTCAAAAGACGATTAGGCCTACCATCAGACAACAATGTCATAAACAACTGTATCAGTAATTATAGACAGTAGCCTAAAGGTGTTTTATCGTTTTGCAGAATTAAATCGTCCCAAAAGGTTACTAGTTCTCGTAAACCCTAGTAGTGGTGGAGGTGGTAAATCCACGGTGCTCTTCAATGATAAACTGTTACCATTGTTCAAACTGGCTGGCGTAGATTGTGAAGTGTACGGTAAGTAGCCTATAGGGCTTTTCTAAATCCAAGTTAACTTTTTTGAAGAAAAAATATTTGGAATAGTCCAATATTTTGAAGATGAGAAAATGTGCTGTACATTATGGTTGAATTGGAATAGTCCATTATTTTGAAGATGAGAAAATGTGCTGTACATTATGGTTGTTTTATTTGGCACAATGTTTTTCGCTTATTTTAGAATTCATCTGGAGACGTTCAATGAGAGGAGAATGAATTTATCTGCAGGGGTTTGATTCATCGATAGGGCTTGTTGGATTGTGGTTTGGGGCTCATCGACGAGAAATATGACACGTGGCTTATATTCTCGTGCCTGGGTGCCATCGATAAACACAGAACAGTTCGAATGTCATGATGATACAGCCTCCATGAAAAATCAATTGATTCCCATATTCAATACAATTTCAAAATGTCATTGATATATTTAAAAGTATATACCATGTTGTTGAACGATGTGCTGTTGTATTTTTTGATTTCAGAAACAACACACGGAGGTCATCAAAGCGAAATTCTGGAAAATTACGATTTAACAAAAACTGACGGGTCTGTTTTTTGCTAGATTTGATTATACAAGCAATGATTTTCAGAAGTATCATTAGTATGTATAAACTAAAGCTGTTACAGAGTGTTTTAAAAAGAAAAAAGGAGAGAAATATATGCCAATACAGAAAATCAGCATCGTGGAATCGACCATCGAGTGCTTGTCAGACGAGTGGTTTATTTGTATAAGCATTTTCGAGAATCTATTCTCTGTATTATCAATTTGATTACATCTATATCATAACTACTCCCACCGCAACCACCACCACGACATCCACTACTACCATCAACATCACAATCACCTTCACCACTACCACCATCATCACGATAACCACCATCACCACAAACGCTACCACAACCAAATCACCATCATCTTCTAAAGCGCCATAGTCACTATCACCACCTAACCCATCAACATTACAATCAATTGCCTCACTAACACCATCTGAGCCAATACAATCACCATCAATTTCACAGTCTACACCACCACCACCACAACCATCATGAATATATCATCACCGCAACCACTATAACTACAGCGACCATCACCTTCATAAATGGTTTAACTATACCCACCAGCATCACCACACCATTACCATCACAATCAACATCACTATCAGCACCAACACCACCGGTTTCTTCAGTTCTATCATCCATTTTCAGAATCCTGGCAGTCGGCGGAGATGGAACGTTTAGTAAAGTAATGAACAGTGTATTACGGAGAACACTGGTTGATAGTAAAGTTGATGTCAACGAACCCAATGTTACATGCCCTCGTCCACAAGTACGGGTTGCACAAATTCCAGGAGGTTCGTTTGTGTTATATAGGTAGTTCAAAAATAACATGGCTCTTTAATAGCAAATACTTTGATAAAAACAACAAATGTTTTTAAACGTGACATGTTTCGGTGTCCTCCACCATTTTCAAACGTACAATGATCACTCAATGCCCAATTGTCTCACGAGTCTCTTACTCTTATGTATTGAATCTATTCACTTGATCATTGTACGTTTGAAAATGGTGGAGGACACCGAAACATGTCACGCTTAAAAAAAATTGTTGTTTTTATCCAAGCTTTGCTAACGTTGATAGGCCAAAGAAAATTCGGAAGGATTGTATTCGAAATAGCAAATACGTTTCCATTGGAAGCATTTACTTATATCATCTCAGTGTATAACTCAAAGACATCTATTTCTAACAAAATTCAAGATGATTGTAGAATACAGAAAACAGCTAACAGTTTCCTACTGAAACGTCATGAATATATTTCTTTCTGCAAGCATCGTGAACTTTGTTTGTCGGTTATGGGCAAAAACCAATATCATTGACTTCTATTCAACGATGAACTTGATTCATCTCACCAAATAAATCATATCAAATTTAATTTGTATTTCATCACATTACTTATTATTGTAGGTTCTG
>JAOXYC010202463.1:0-11649 GCA_028565715.1 Phoronis pallida
TGTTTTACCCCATGAGCGGCGCTGTGCACCTTTTCACATGAGGATTTGTTTTTGCTTAAAGCAAGTAGACCCGATAACAGTCCAAATAAGAACACAAATTAATGTATCTTATTTACTGTCCGAAAGTGATACATTTGAAGACAGAAAAAATCATCATAACTGAACTGGGAATCGAACCCAGGTTAATTTTAATATCAATATATAAATTTTAAGTCCAAATCTCACAAATAGTTTGAATGAAAGACACTGATTTAAAAAGGACTCAAAATTATAAGCGCTATTTTTCTGATCAAGTAACCAATCAGAACTTACTTTTGTACTTTATTGGTGAATACACTTAGATGGTCAGTTAGAAGAATATCTCTGGACTTGATAGTAGGTTCCATGGATGGTCCTGAACACTAAAACAACCAAAGACATTTATATGATTCAACTATCAACAAAAATTTAAATTGTAACACTTTATTTGAACTTGAGCAAATGTCGCCGCCATTTGAGTATTCTTCTTTAAATCCTTTGTTTCCCAGGATGCCCATTATCACACAAAAAAGGTATACACAGCTTCTAAACTTTTAAAGTCAAATCTTAATGCTGGTTGGTACAAAAAAGTTCTATATTGCCAGAACAAAAGAGTTTACAAAAATCAGGGTCGTAACCAGACAATTTTGTTCAGGACGCACCAACAACGATAAAAAACCGAGTGACAATTTATTTCATAGAAGTATTTTCTGCAGTCAACATTTCTAGTGCTAAAACTACCTGCACGTTCCGCTATTTGTCAACATCCTTTTAAAATTACATAACTGTAAGTGCCCACACTTCATGCACAAAAGTACCCCTATTTTGTAATGGCTGCATCATGTGCTAAAACTGTGCGTACCTGGCGTAACAGTAGTATGCGCCTGAAAATACTTGTATGCAAAAAACTGTTTCCATAACATTAATAAACAAATATGATATGTTTGATGTTATAAAGTTAATTCATCGCACGCTTCAAGAAAATAGCAAACCATCAGACTCGAAGGACAGTTTAATGAAAATGTGTTCAATCATAGATAAATAGAAGAACAGATCCCCAACTTGACTTCGTGAAGCAATAAAAATGTGATGAAATAGGTTCAAATTCAGTTGTGCGTATTTTAAACCCAAATCTCAAACCAGATGTGAAACCATGCGATCTCAAACCCAATGTATGAAATGAGGTAAACAGACTTTTTTACTTCGCAAGACAAACCATTTCGCCAAGCATAAGTTGGGGATCTTCTGTACTATTAATCTATGGTTCAACTGTTTACAAACCAACACAAAGTCGCCAAAATATTCCAGTGTACAGTGAGCTATACATCCGTATTGTACTAAGTAGCCAAGACTACCCAGAACTTTGAATAGAGCCTTCCTCATCTTCTTGATATCATTGTGCAATCCCTGTAACAGAAACGTTCAAAAGTATTTTATTAAGTACTTCAAAAACAAAAATATTCCAACTAAAGAAAGGGAAATATAATAAAAATACAACGTAGTTCTCACAATGAAGGGGTAGTATAAACAAGTTTTTGTTGAGGTGTCTTGCTATTTACACGACTCCGGGCATGACTTAGTCGGGCCAATAGATCTGACGTCATAGCAAACGGCTGAATCATTTCTCGGGTATTGTTAAAGGTTTCTGAGATATCTTCTGTTTTTTGGCGCCACCTAACAGGGTTTTATATAGTATTAGACTTGAAGTCAAGGCCGGAATGTATTGGTCGTGTTTTGTGATGTCAGGTATTTGTCACAGCTTTAATCAGTTTATGACCCTGAGGTTTAGTTTATTATTGGTACAGATTTAGACCAGTTTTACTTTGCAGCCAATCAGCGTAGAGTATTCTCAGTCGTTTGAATAGAATTTCTTGCTATTTACGTACAGGATCAGTCGGGCCAATAGCCACGGCCATGTTTGAAGGCGTCAATCTTACAGTGAGGGTAAACCAGTTCTGACATAACATTCTTGGATTAAGTCTGGTACTTGGGAGGCTTTAGCCTAGTTTAGCCACTTTATAGCAAGTTTAGGTCGACCTCGTTCAGCAATGTTGGAAGAGTTATAATATTTGTTATTTTCTGTGCCGCTTTTAACACTGTGCCAAGCGTAACAAAGTCAGTCTTGTTTCATCCATGGGAACAAATTTACTTTTCATCCTTCTTCTATATATACTTACAGCGAATACGACCTACCGAGATGCGTATTCCAGCTATGCATATCCAGCCACACATGCGCACTTGATCAATCTGAGTGACCTACTTTGACAACATTTATCTCAATAAACGGTTGGTATTGCGTGATGTCATCAAAATATGTTCTAGCTTACGTGCACACTCCCACTTCTCAAGTGTATGCTTTTGTTTCAAATAAATTTAATCGGCGACTTCAGAATGCAAAAACTTCTGAATATGACACCTGGGTATCGCAATTTTGCGATACATGTCTAATTGATGAGTAAAAAATCGTAAAACCGAGGCAAAGAGGAAGAATTGCCAGGGACAAATGCGTGGAAGAAATTTCCAAGCCACATAAATCATAGGAAGTGACCTCAGCCATCATGACCTTTACTACGTCCAACCCTAACATACCTGCCAACCCTACTGCTTTACGGGGTAGCCTACCACTTTTGGATCGTTTTCAACACCTACCGCTTTCACTAGTCAGACCTTCTGCTTTTTGAAAATTATAGTTGGAAAAAAAGAATTCAACAGTGGTTTTTTTGAACTTTATATACGTTTTAATTCAAGAAACTAGCAAATACACTCAGATAAAACCTCCATTTCAAGCATTAAAATCGCCCTGGCGCGCACTTAGTATGCAATAACTTATGTTGTTGACGATTGGTCTTAATTTGTTGTGTAAACCAATGAGAGGTCACGTAACATTGGGATATTTTTCGGATCTCAAATGAGAATTTTGCGACAAAAGAAATTAGAAAACGAAGATCGTACGATTGAAAGTTCAAACAAACAAATGAACTTATGGAACTAATTACTGATGAGTGTACATCTATCAATTTATTTACCAAATTTTTAAATGAGTCCTCTCGTCAGCAAGGTGACAATATGTTTGTCTTTTGTGATTTACCACGGTAGGCCATAGATAAATAGAAGAACTCTGTTCTTCTATTTATCTATGGGTAGGCGGACTCACGAAGCGATCGACTGATTGAATGTAATTTCAAAATTTTCTGAATAAAATCAGCATGTTTTTAAGTTTGCCTGAGTGCTCGCATTTGGCCTTTGAAAGCAACTGCATGATGTATGCAATATTTTTGTCTTCTTTCAGTATTTTTCCTAACATTTATTGATTTTTCCACCCTAAAAATTGTATTTTTTTATAGAAATGTTGTTCTTGAAATGCAGGAGATTGCACCATTTTGCGCCTTTTTTCAAAAATTTCCGGGGGGGGGGCATGCCGCCAGAGTAACATAGGTACGCTTGTGACTTCGTCACAAGCGAACCTACCGCTTTTCAAACAAAATGGGTTGGCACGTATGCCCTCATTGCTATTAGTGCTCGGAATCGCGGAATATTTCCGGGTCGATTAATTGATCGAAAATCCGACCGATTAAAAAACGGAAGTGCCGCCATGATGTTTTTTCACCAATGTTTACAAGCGTGCGGAAGTCATTTCTCGCGGATATTTGCGATTTTTCAAGAAAAAACAACAATGAAATGAGGTTTTAACTCTTTCATGATGGCTTTTGCATGCAGGGATGATTGAAAACAACACTCGGTTAAACAGTTTGCGGCTGTCACGAGCAAAACTAGATGATCGCGGATGATCGATCATTTTTTTTCATGATCGATCTACGGCGATTTTTGGCTGAACGATTGATAAATCGATCATTCGATCAGTCGTCCGAGCTCTAATAGCTATAACATTCACAGTTCGAAGGAGGATGTCCCTCTAGTTAAAGAGATCAACAGAAAAAGGAAATTTGTTCCCATGGTTTCAACGATCTATAGGGAGTCCTTGTAGCTAAGTGGTAAGATCTGCGCCTCGCATGCGAGATGTTCGCATTTCAAACAGGGCTATGGGCACTGAAAACTTTCGAGCATTAATTAAAATTTTCTTCCACCCCTTGCTCGGTGCCACTGCCATGCCAGTGCCTTCAGGGAGTTCAGGGTGAGTTCAGCTTGTGAAGTTTGGCTCATTCTTCAGTTCAAGAGCAGGCGGTAGACTTTTCTATGGTTGGCTTGAAACTGTCATAAAGTAAAACAATCCAGAGATTCTAATGTCGAAATTCGACTTCGGAGTTCAAACTTCAAAGTCAAACTTCGAGAGTTCAAGTTCAAGTCAATCAAGACCAAGTTCAACTCAAGCACTTGTCAGTGTTTTGGCTTTAGAGGTGTTTGGGCGAAAATGACGTGCAACCTGGGAAAAGAAGTTTTTGCATAAAACCTATGTTCACTTTTCAATGGGCAAATCTAGTCGAAACATTCGTGCTGGTTCTAAAATTCGAAAACTTACGGATCAACAATAACATTCTCTGGTGGCCTTCAGCGTTCACTGGAGGCAGACATATTTGAATAATCCATTGTAATGAATAGGGTAAGCTATGAGAAATGCATTACTCCTTAAAGCAATCAAGATAACAAAATAAGAACAGTTAACTCATTTTCCATTCCTGCGATATTTTTCTCTCCGAAAAATACTACTCATTATGACTTTTCAAAGTAAAATAACCAAATTTGTAAAGAATATTACATTCCTACAGTCACAACCACCTCTTAAAAAAGTGGACTAGACTATTTCCGCTTCTTATTTCATGGAACCAATCGCATTTACGTTTACTTCCATTTATGGGACATGTCAACTCAACCGAATACTCCACGTTGTGATAATGTGATTGGACAAAATCCGCCACGCACGCAAGCCGACGCAAAACAAAGTTTTCACTTTCAAGTCCCATCTCTTGTCGGTAAGTTGGAAGTGAGAAATCTGTCAAATTCACGAGAAAAGATGTCGTGTGCATTTTAGGATGTTTACCGCTTCTGATTTCTATCCTTATTGTTTAAATGCGCGCAATTATCCCTGATCAGTCCAGTGGGCTGTGACACTTTCCATTTCCAACCAGTCCAAGCAGACAGCCTCCAACATCAACATGTTTTGATTTTGAGGACCCGGCGTTTTGATGCCAAATGCCAATGCGAAATACAGTTATCACTGTGCAGTTTTATTTCTGCATGGGACCCTTTCCTTTCCACTGTACATGACGCATGCAATCAAACAGATAGGTTATCATCCGGGATTATCATGAACCGTATGGCGTTGATGACGTTGATCTGCCAGTGCAGGGGAAAAGCCTCGGAAAGGAAAAACCTCTTTGCTGTTGTAAAAAAGGCTACATTTGTAAATTGTATTCGTTGACTGTCGACTTTGATCTGCATTCCGAGTACAAGTTTTCGAGCACTCACCACTTGCATAATTGTTATTCTTTTCAGTTTTTACAAATTTCAATCTTTTTACGACATTTCATTATTTTCAGGTTCTTCTTTTGCAGTGAGTCCAGGATTTTTCACAACAATGCAGATTCAAATAGCATTGCTGATGCTGGCGGTTGCTGCCACAAGCCGGACGCTTGCCGTACCCACAGCAACAGGGGACGAACACAAGGACAGGGTTAAAGACAAGGTAGAGAATAAGGATGTGAATTGTATTTAGTTCCACAATTCATAGTTTTATGAAAAGGAAGGGTTACGCGCATATGATCTCGCTGTTTTGGGACACCTCAAAATAATTTTTTTTTCCAAAATTTGACTTTTTGTCCAATGATCCTTTTCAGTATGTGCCAAATTGATTAATTCCGGGGATTAATTAACACCAAAACATTCCAAGTCCTGAAGATGCTCAATTATTGGTGCAAGAACTAAATGGATGCATCAACCGATGACACATGCACAGTTTATTTTAGTGAAGTGATAATAGGATCTTGTTCAAAATCAGCGAACAAACAAATATTAATTTTTGGATCCTTGTTCCAATTTGTAAATAATTTTTGGTATCCCAAAATGGAAAAAAACGTACACTTTTCTAAGAAAATCAAGATTTATATGGAAAATGATTTATTATATTTAAAATAAACCTCATGCTGGTCCCCCACTTTTATCATGTTTTAATGTTTGTTTAATCATCAAATGCTTCAGTAAGCCCATTCATGCCAGCATGTATATTAACAGTGATCTAATGCTATAGTAGGACGTGGCATTTCATGGTCCATTGAACATCAACTGACACATCATCACAACGTCACATCTGTTGTTGCTATGACATTTTGATCACGAATGTCCAATTGATAACTTTTAAAAGGCACATATCCATTTAGTTGTTTTTTCTGATTTTTTTCAAATAATAATTTAATATTTGTTTCTTAGCAAAAGGTATTTTTTTGCTTCTGAAATGTGCAGCTGTGGTGTATAAATGTTTTAATCCTGCTAAATTTTGAAAAAAAGGAAAAATTTAGGTCTCCCTGATTGTCGCAGATGCTCTTCCAACTGAGCCATTCAGCTGAGCCCATACTATTTACTGTGCTAATTTCTTATAATCCAGTATATATGCAATCACCCCCTATGATGCACCTTTTCACACAAGGACTTGTTTTGCTGAAAGCAATTAGACTTGTTTTGCTGAAAGCAATTAGACCGTGTTGAGAGTCGCATAAGAATACATATAAGTGTATGCTTTTATTGGCCGAAAGTGATTTAATTTTGTTATGTAAAGACCGAAACATTTATGTCTCCACTGCGAATCAAACCCAAGTCTAACAGATCCTTGTGTGAAAGATGCATCACAGGGATTCAAGTTTCAAATGTTTGTGTCTTCAAAGTTTATCATCTCGGCTAGTTAAATCTTACATTCATTTGTTTTTTTAAAAATCCTGTTAAGGCAATTATATGGTCTTAGAAATTTTGCGAAACTGCGTTGGTTATAACACAAAGTATTGCCACAATACAATAATGGTATCTTCACCATGGAAACACACCTTCAAGAATTAATTTTTGTTGAATCCTTGTTATTGTAGAAGTTGAGTGATGAGAAGCATTTTGAGGATGAAGAACACAATCCAGAGTATGATCACGAGGCATTCCTGGGAAAAGACGAGGCAAAAACATTTGATGAACTCAGTCCAGAGGAAAGTCAAGAAAGACTGGGGTATTTATTTATTGAAATTATTTGTGTATGTTTACTGTTAAGATCCTTTCTAAAATTGAAACTAAATCGAAACTGTTTTCAGCCCTCTACTCAAAGTTTGATGAAAATCAAAACTGTCTATGCGACTGAAAAAAAGATATCCCTTATTTTTTTCTGAATGATGATTTGTAACTGAAAAATGCCGGCAAAATCATGTTTTGACATTTATGGTGTGATTAAAATCTCTATCACTGTCTCATGTCAATTTATATATTTAAAAACATTATTTTTGGGATTCATTCAATTATTAAACAATTTATTCTAATTCTGTTTACAGTAAAATAGTTGACAAAATTGACAAAAACAATGACGGCAAGGTGTCTGAAGACGAGTTGAAAGCTTGGATCAAACATGTGTCTAACCGCTACATCGTTGACGATGCTCAGAGGCAGTGGAAAGGTTTTGAGAATGACATCAAGGATGGAAAGTTAGCATGGGAGGCATACAAGGAAACCTCATATGGAAGCTTATCTAGTGAGTATGATGTAAATGTACAGCCCCTTTTCTCAGATTTGTGTTTTGTTTTATCACCTGTTCACAACTCAGCAAGTGCAACCTAAAAACTCAGTGCTTATTTGTTACTTTTTGTCTTTCATGCCTTTTGTTCCTAACAATGACAACGGTTACGCTCGTAGCTCAGTGGTAAGTGTCCCGGCCTTTTAACAAAAACGTCGTGGGTTCGCGCCCTGGGTTGCATTGCACTGAGTGTTTCCTACTGGGCTAATAGGATAGGATGGCATTGTGAGTGTTAAGCAAAAGGTTGTGCGATTCTTTCGAGAATACCGCCTGCCTGCTGTATGCTCCCCGGGTTGAAATTAGTACTTGAGTGAAAAGATCCGCAGCCTGAGTAATGATATTGAGAATTGTAAAGCGCTTTGTATAAAAAGCGCTATATAAGCACTGGGTATTATTATTATTATTAAGTTTGTTGCTATATGCATAAACCCTCGAGCATTACTTGAGAAACTCAAAATTTATTGCAAGAAGGCATGTTAGTTCCAGGCATTTACTTTTTACATTGAGGTGCACGTATGAGACAGAACACTGTACCATGTATAACATCTCAGCACCATGCATACATGACTGTTATTCAAAACATACTGGTTCCTAGTCAAGGTTGGATGTCATCATGAATTTTCTTATACGAGGGTTGGTAATCTAATCTTTACCGAGGCTTTGCCGAGGTAAAGAGTAGATTACGACCGAGTATAAGAAATTCATGATGACATCCTCACAAGCAACCAAAAACACATAATTTGTTTTTTTTTCGGCAAAATAAACATTATTTCTTATAACATTTGTTGTCAACTTTGGTTCGAATCACGTGCCTTGAGTCTGTCGTCGCGTTCACCGTTATCATGTTATAGAACGCGCAAGATCAAAGTGATCATGTTCTAGCTTTGAACGCTGTTTCAAAGCGCAAGGCTAAGGGCACATTTTTAAAGAAATATTGTTTGCGAAGTGATATACTGTGGGTAATCTGCCCATGTAAGAAATATAATCAGGGGGTGTGTTACGAAATATAACAACTGGGCAAAAACACTGTTAAATGACCCAATAATGTGAGAAAATGGTTTACCTTCAGATGAGGAACTAGACCAGGAAGAGAGTGGGTACAGGGACATGATGAACCGTGATGAGAGACGATGGCAGAAGGCTGACCAGGATCAGGACGGTGCTCTAACATTCGAGGAATACGCAAACTTCTTACACCCTGAAGATGTGGAACACATGAGGGATATTGTAATAGATGAAACACTCGCTGATATTGATAAAGATAAAGATGGCAAGATCAGTCTCCAGGAATATATTGGTAAATATTCTTAGGATGATGTAAGCCTAATAGAATTATATAAGGTCTTTCGCCATTGACATGCTATTCCTCACCTAATTTTGAGTAGAAATGATCACATTTTCAGTGTTAGGCATTGTCTAGTTTTCTGGTGAAGTTTGCTTATAATCGCACAAAATGTCTTACAAGAACATAATTTCTTGACGTTAAAAGTAGATTGTTAAAATATGACTTTGTACTTTCTTTTCTATCAATTTAACGTTGCTCTTACTCTCAACTTTTTGATAACTTCATCTTTCTGTTGCAAGAATTGCTTTGAGCAATCCAGGTAGCAAGATGACATGCATTTCATTTAGAATCCATTTCAATTGGAATCTATTTCAAAAGAAGATTTATACCATTGATAACAAGTAAACATTAAACATGAATAATACAATTATCTGTGCTCTGTCCCATTAAGGTGATATGTGGCCAGAAGATAGCGAGGGTGAAGAGCCAGAGTGGGTCAAAACAGAACGTGAACAATTCTCTGAATATCGTGACAAGAACCATGATGGTCAGATGGACAGAGATGAGGTGCGTGACTGGATTATCCCCAGTGACTACGACCACGTGGAGTCTGAAGCTAAACACTTGTTAGGGGAGTCTGATGAAGACAAGGTGAGTCATTGATACTTCTAAAAGAAAATTAGTGATATGTGAATTAAGAATATGAAAACATCTACTTGCACTCAAAATTTCAGAAGGCTTTGAACAAATGAGACATTATAGAATGGGTATGCCAGTCATCAGTTCTATTTAATAGAGCTTCATGTAGTTTCTTGAGACATGTATGGAACTTCAAGTGAATCAGACAGAAATTGTATTACACGTATTCATACACTATGAGCCCTTGGCACTGGCTGATTTTTCAAACAGAACTAAAAAAGATCCTGGTTTATTAACAGTACAACAATGATACAAACAAACTGTTCAAAAACAACTTGGTAAAAGCAGAATTTTTTATTTGTATTTTCATCAGTATCAAACATTTTGTATCTTTATATATAGTCAAGTGTTTACCAGTGAAATGCACCTTGTACAGTGTGTAAGATATAGAGGATAATTAACTAGTGTTATTGAATAATAAATTTCTCAAAATGAGTCAAAATCCGAGCCTTTGGCGAGGATTTTGACGAGTTTTGAGAAATTTATTATTCAATGACGACGAGTTTATTGTTCTTTTTCTCACATGAAACAGGAACGACGCGTTGTCGAAGAAAAAACGAGTCGCGTATGAATACAGTGATCCGTCAGAGTGTGTTATTTTCGATAATATATTTGAGATTGAACTTATCATGTGAGAAATGTCAATACTCTCTTTTACCTTGCAGGATGGTTTCTTAACCAAGGAAGAGATTCTCAATAAATATGATGTTTGTTGGTAGCCAGGCAACAGATTACGGAGAAGCCCTCATGAAACATGAGGAGTTATAAGCATTTCTTGGTGCCATTTGATATTCAGAATTCTCATCGTCATCTTGGGTACTAGGCCTTTCTTTTGTGTTTAACCTTAAAAATAGGGTCTTTTGGTGTTCAGCTTTATTTTGAATAAAATTTTCTATGCAAGTTTGCATTGCAATGGTTCACACCTCACATACAGTATGTCACAAATTATCCCACCAATTGTTAATTTCAAAAAACCAAATATGGAATTTCGAGTTGCTATTAATTTCTCATATTTGGGTCTTTGCCCTTGTAATGAAAAACTCCATTATCAAACTGAGAAGTGTTGCCCACCAGATAATGCATTTTTTATGTTT
The DNA here is from genome assembly GCA_028565715.1 of Phoronis pallida. NCBI lineage: Eukaryota > Metazoa > Phoronida > Phoronidae > Phoronis > Phoronis pallida. The sequence continues at coordinate 10,811 of JAOXYC010202463.1, forward strand.
AAAGTTGTTGTATTAGCAAAGGCAACAAATCCTACCATGCTATTGTTACAAAGTTTATATTAATTTCTGTAAGCTCAGTTGAGGCTTTAATTGATCCAGAAATCGAAAAAAAAGTCTGTGTTCATTGTACTGTCATGTTTTATTTTACTTTTATGTTAATATGAAAGTATTAATTTCTATTCTTAATTAAAGCATAATTGAAAATAGAGTGAGCTCTATATTTGATATTAATGTGAACAAATATTGAATGTTGAATTTATTTTATTAATGCCATATTCTACATTGCAGTTTTACGTAGAACTATGAATGTTAGCCTAGTGCTCCCCACCTATAGTGTGATAGGACAATACGTATAGCTGCCATTATAGGACAATATCTATAGCTGCCATATTCTACATTGCAGTTTTACATAGGATTGTGAATGTTAGCCTAGTGCTCCCCACCTATGATAGGACAATACGTATAGCTTCCATATTGTATTATGCTTCCAATCCCTCCAAACAGTTTCTCTCTGGTGCTGTTTCACTGTTATTCTTCTCAGTAGCTTGTTTCAGAAATGGCTTAATTTAGAACTGGAGCCCTTTCATGTAACAGGCTACTTGTTGTTTTTATTGTAAATGATATTGCTACTTGACTTTATGAACACCCTTTTTGATTACTTGTTTAATACATATAGGTAAAGGTTTATTCCTCTGAAAAATGCTTGAATACATTTATTTAAGAGAATTGATTTTAAAGTAGATGTTAAGTAAAAGTAAAGATGCTTAAAGATACTGTCTCCTTGTTGGTGAGGATCTGGGGTCAAAATTCAAATCAACTAGAAATTTTGTGTATGAGTC
>JAOXYC010202574.1:0-11644 GCA_028565715.1 Phoronis pallida
GTGCTTGGGACAGTAATATTTGTCCTCTGGAGAGACAATGCCTCAGTCGGGAGCCTCACTGTGACACACATATCATCGCAGAGGTCAGGATGGCTTCGAAGTACTAGGAGATTTTAACAAAGGTAATTTACATTCCACTCGAAAAGATTTATAATTTACCATCAAAACTAGATCTTGCCTCTTGAGATTTTTATATTGACAATGTGTCTTGCAGAGGATGCTGACGACAGCCCTCCCCAGCTTCAGCTGGAGTTCAAGTGTTGGATGATAGACAGAAAGACGGAAAAACAGCTCCCCGAGCGCCGTGTGCTCAAGTTCTGGTTTATTGAAAGTGCCACCTATCTAGACCGAGTGACAACTGCTTATGAGTTTTTCAGGGAATTGGTACAACCTGACGACTTCCCCAGAGGTATGAAAACTGTCTGGAAGTCAAGTGACTTCTGGAAACTTGAACCAAGATTTAGATCACACAATGAAGTTGTTTCTTTTTACATAACGTTGCACGTGAATCTGTTTGAGTTATTATATTGAACTTTGCCACCCAAAATAGTTCAACCCATTCATTGGTTATACTGCAGAAACATTAGTGTTGAAATCTTTTAACATTCACTGTTACTATATCCAGGAAAAGGTGAAGTTATATTTTCATGTGATCAAGAGACAGATTCTCTATATTTTCATTTTCTATTATTTTCAAGCCATCTGGACTTACTTGCGTTGAACTTTTATAGTTATCCGGATCATGTTAACTATAGTGTCTAGCTTTTGCAAGTAATTGATGTCATGCTGCACTCAAATTTACTCGATATCTGTGGATAAGAGTTATATGCCAATAAATCCTGGATCAATATAAAAAGAAATTACGAAACAGAAAATTTCGACACTGGACTGGGAATCATATCAAGGTCTCCCTGATTGCTGGTTAGTTACTCAGGGAGACTTGGTTTTGATTCTCAGTCCAGTTCCGAATTTTTAAGTCTTCAAAATTTATCACTTTTGGTCAGTAAACGCATACATTTATTTGTATTGAAAAAGAAATGTTACCCTGCCTGTGATATCCACCAGAAAAAGATTTGTTCTGCATTCAAAGCTTTATACTGATCTTATTTTTCCAGAATATGTTCAATTTATCAAGAAATGTATGAAACAAATGCAGTCAAAGATGTATACACAGATGAGGAAGGTCGACGTCGAGCTCACGTTATTAACTCAGGAGGAAGCCGAACAAGGTAATTGGTCGAATGGCAAGCAAGCACCACCTAGCGTTCATATACTGTACTTTTACTGGCTCTGGAATATTTAGGCATTTGTCAAGTCTTAGAAACTGTGATCTCATGCTTGGTAGATCATTCAAAACTTGGCACAGAATTGGCTAATATTTAAATATACACTGTAGTGGTCACATTCTTTTGTAATTGCTTTTAATTCTTTGGTCGCCAGAAATTTGTGCAAATTAGAATTTAGATGCTTTAAGTGTAGGAAGCGGTGAACTGCCTAGATCACCGTTATTACAGCAAAACTTTTCTTCAATGTCTTACTGAAGCTTGTTTGTTTATTCAATTTAACAAGGATAATTTCTGAAATTAACTTTAAATTTGTCAATTGTTTAAATGATTAATATAAAAATTAATCCTAACCATCACATTAAATCAATGAGACTAAGATGAATAACTATTGGACAACAAATTATTATTTCTCACATTGTGTAGAAATGCAATTTAATTTATTTGCTTAATATTTCTGCAAAGCTTTTTAACTTTTTTTCTTTTATTATTTAAACATTCTGAGATAAGCAAAACATTTCTGAGGCTTAATCGAAGTGTGGACACGAAGTGAACATGCAACTTTTTTTCTCATAGAGTTTCGCTACCATGACATACTATCTAGTCTAACTCACTATCATTATAAATCTGCCCCGCTTCAAACAACAGAAGGACGGCCGGTCATGTTGTCAGGTATCCGTGGTTACGTGGAAGCATGCCTGTCCTTGTCCCAGTTTTATTTTGAAGTTGTTTTTAAATTTGCCTGCCACATTTACCCTATATCAAGAAATGTATGTTTGTATTATGACGTATGCATCGTAGCACAATCAATGTTCCTTCAGAAAATGAAAAAGACAATTTAAAAAAAGGAAAGTATTTGCTTCGAAATTTGAATTTAACCTTTCTTGTTTTGGTTTTGTTTGGTTGGAATGTGTATGAGTTTTGGATTAAAAATCTCCCCGAAACCCAAGCAATGTTTCAAAAGCATGTTTAAATTTGCTTTTTGAATTGTTATATGAATGTTTATGTTTTGTTTTTCAAAAAATGGTGCCACATTTCCTTTTGTTGAAACTTTCTTACCTTTGACACCCTCATAAAATGAGAGAAGTTGTATTCCGCTATTAATTGACACCAATGAGAAACAATAATAAAAACAATTGATGTTTGAATTTTATGCGGATGCTGATATTATTACTCACTTGGTTCCAGAAATTGATAAACACATTGTGCTATTTAAACTTACTTATTGTTGAGTTTGAAAAAGTCCACAGGTGATTTATTTTTCCAACAATAACAATAAACTTTTAATTAGGGTAACATTCATATCTTTCTTGTGAATTGATGTAAACCCTGGCTGCTTTATGTTTCTGCATCTACCAAAATCTGATTAAGTCTGTTTCTGCATCTACCAAAATCTGATTAAGTCTAGAGGGTGTTAAACTGGGAGTGCCCCATTAAATGGTACCCCAAGCTTGAGGGTTTGCGATTTAAACTAGGCATGGGTTGTAATCTGTGCAATTACAGTATTTTGCTTAAATTGTCAGTAAAGTGTAGTTGGCCTGTGTAGAAACTAACAGTACACTTGTGATCATATTGTGAAGTCTAATGCTTGGCTTTGTTTTTCTTGTTTTTCTTCTCTCTGCTTATCATGGTGACAGATTCTGCAGATGGTGAGTTGGGTTTGTTGCACAAAACATTCACATTATTTCACATAACCTTCACATTTATTTCACATAACATTCACATTTGTTTCACATTTATTTCACATTTTGTTCACATTTTCTCACTTTCCAGCTTGGTAAACACTACTGGATTATTTATCAGTCAAGCACATATTGTTGTATTCATTAAAACCATCAGTAAAAAATGTTTTTCACCCACCCAAATTGTTTAATCAAACATTTGAATTTGTGCCGAGAGTCCAACTGAATTTCTTTTTTGGATGACTTGAATTACAGTGTGGTCTAAATTGTAAATTGAACACTGCTAAATGCCAGCTAGTGTTTGTCAGGCTGAAATTGCAATGATAAGTTCATTTTGACATGATTACAGTATTTATGAGTTGATTTAATTCAAATTATCATTTCACTATATCTGTTTGTACTCTTTGTCTAAAATCTTCAGTTGTGTAGTTATGTTCCATTCTGCATTCAAAGTTCAAAATAATCAACCATTATCATGAAAACCCATTCCCAATATTTTGCACATTTCAAGTTTCATTTCTCCTCAATTTACCTTAACCTGCAGGTGCTTGGATAAGCTTGTCAAAACACAGCTTTGTTACCCTTATCCCCTTAGATCACTCATTCTATACATGATTCCAAGAATCAAAGAAAAAATCCTGTGATGAAAAGTTTTAACTTTTAAAACCTCAAAATCATACATCTTGTTCTATTTCCCAGGGTAACTGCATGTGGTTTTAGTGAATGGTTTTAGATTTGAAGTTTTTGTGCATGCTAGATTGTTTATGTTTGATACTAAATCCATGTGTCCATTTTCAACTACTTGAGAAAATATCTTCCGTCTGTAAGTCACTTCATTTTATGATAAAAGGCGCAAATAATTTGAGAGATACTGGAATGAAGGGGAGAAAAGGTCTATTGTAAAGCTGTTCCCAACTCTTTGAAAAATGGTCAGGTCTACGTAGAACTTTTGTGAGAGCTGTAATTTTTTGGAAACGGTGATTACTGAAAGTTATCAAAACTGCTAACAAAGGTTTCTAACTTTTTCCTTCTTATGTTTCAACTTGAACAAGAAAGTCACTTTTACATATTGAGTAAGTTTTGTGTTTTAAATTGTAGGTTTAGAGAAGAAAGACAAACGTACAGAGGATGAGATCTTAGAAGAACAAGTCCTCTATGTCCTAGAGTCTGCGTATCCTAATGTACTTGGTCTGGAGGATGTTGTCAGGTAACAAATATTTGATAATTGTTAGAGTGGCCCTCTATCTTTTTGTTCAGTGTATTAGATTTTGACCATTAAAGTGCTGTGAGACCCAAATTGATGACAATGCTATTTCAACTGCAACAATGTTATTACAATAATTTGTTTGAAAATCTGTATTTAAGAAAAAGAATAGGAACACGTAGAATTCCATGTTGATGTTTTGGTAATACCGTATATTCTAACACCATCATCAAAGAGAAAATGAATATGCTGGATAATTGTCCGTACATTTACAAAAAAATGCTGAAGTATTTACTGCACACTGAAGCAATGGTTAGTTGGTACTGATTTCATTGTGCCACAGTGCCGGACCCTTGATGACATAATTGTAGGGCTGTTACAAGGCCCCTTCCCCTCAAATTTATTCGAAAATCAAATAAAAATCACCATCAAACTGAACCAAAATTCCCCCTAGAATGTTTGAAAATTCACCCTTTGAATATCATGAATTATTCACTTAAACCACATGATGAAAATAACTAAAATAAAAGATTTAGCATCCCTAAATTAGAAATTAAACAGTGTAACACATTTCTTTAAACACAAAACAACAAAAAGTCAAAAAGCAATGTGAAAATTCCCCTCTCTGTAGTCGTCTAATGTGAGTGAAGGCACGATATGTTTGTTTTATTCTTCAAGTTGTTGAGACCTAAGTTCCCAAGGTTTCGTTTCGATTGTAAAGAAAAATAACTCAGATTTAGATAGGTTGCTTATTATTTCAGGATCACAGAATCAACGAGTGACTCGGTAATGCAGATCTTAGAAAACTTAAAGAGTCGAGATCTTCTTGAGTATTTCGAAAACTCAAACTGCTGGGGAAGGAAAGTGAAAATGGGGGAGGAAGCTCGTAAGTGTCATTACTATGGAAACATCTGCATGCATTTTATAGGAATATGCATTGTTATATTGAAGACACAATTTTGCTCAGTCTGATTATCTTGGGAAATCAAACTTGTTGGTTATTTTTTTTCAAATACAACACTTTCCAGAAAGGAGAGAAAATTAGTAATTAAATTACAATTGGATATATGACATGAGAAGTAAAAAAAAGTAGATGTATCATGGAAAACCTTAAAAAACTTGAAAATAACAGCTGCTTAGCATGGATGAATGTTTTTGTGGAAAAATGAAAGAAAATGTCCTTGTCTTTGTAAAATGCTTTCAATTACCTATTACGATTCAAATGTTATATCAACAAAAACAGTTGTAGAATAAAAGAATGTTTCTCAATTCCAGAGGAGACTACTGCCATGGTTGGAGGTCAAGTCCCCATGCAGTTTGGTGGACGACAACAAGACAAACCAACAATAGCCATTATCACTGCTCATTATTACGAAAAACTGGCTGTTGACGCCATGATGGAGGAAAAGACAACATATATGAGATACCAGACTCAAGGTGGGTTTAACATTATTTCTTACTCATCTCAGTGGCATGGGTGGTCACCATGGTCCAGGGGTAAAACACTAGACTCAAAGTCGTGTATTAGAATCCATTGTTTCCACTGACTTTCAGCAGAGTTTCTTCTCAGTTCTCCGTGACATCACCCCTTCCCTATTGAGACTGTTCCCGGTCCTAAGGAGGAAGAAAAATTAGACAACCCCAATTTAGGAATTCTGGGTCTCGGATATAAGTTTAAAAATTTTGAAAAGAATCCTTGATTTTGACATATTTATTTACAACAAAAAATAAAATGTAAGTCTTATTATGATCACTAACATGTTGTATTCTTTTGCAGGTGAATCTAATGTCTACACAATTGGTTATATTGGCAACCATAAAGTGGTCACAACCAAGCTGGCTTCTATTGGAAAAGGCAGAGCTTCAGAAATTTCATCTGGAAATGCCACAACTAGGCTGCTGGGTAAGTGTCAATTAATGCTTTAACAATTACCATCTCTCTAATAAGAGCCCACTATCACTCAGTTGCTGGGTGAGTGCCAAGCATTTATTATTAACGTAGCCAGGCTGATAAGCTTGGCAAATAGAGCTTTAAATTTTCAATAGAAAGGTTGTGAGCTGGATCCAATTCCAGGCGGTCTGCTGTGTCTTTGAACAAGAGTGGCAAGGTTCTAGTCCACTCAGCCAGGAATGAGTACCAGCTCTCATGGAACCCGGGATAGCAACCAGCCTTGTAAACCTCACCAGGCTCTGGAAGGATTTAACTTAAATTTGTAAATGTGAACCTTGTGATTGAGGCTGCTTTTGACCATTGATTTCTTGGGATGAATTGGGTTAAATGTTTAAATTTTTATCACAGGTTAAATAAAATATGCAAATGTTCTGCCAGAAAATATGGAATATTTCACCAAACTTTTGGCCTGTTGGAAAATTGCCACAAAAAATGTATGTGACCTATTTTTATAAAACTTCTATTTACAAATTGGGATAAGAATGAGGGTAAAAACTCAGTTCATTCCGCTATTACATGGAGACTCACTCATCGCAAATATTTTGTAAATCTTTACACCCAACCTTGTTCCATTTCAGGATCCTTCAGCGATGTGGATCACGTTATTCTCGTCGGAACTGCAGGTGGCGTTCCACACTTCACAAATTTCTACAAACATCCTCGCCTTGGTGACGTCGTCGTGTCGACCCCAAACGAGAAGGGATATCTGTACATACAATGTAAAGAAATTCTACAAGACACAAAATCCGGTGAAATCAGTTTCTCGCTGAAGACATTCGCTCCAAGAGATAATCTCCTGCAGGTCTGCACATAAAATGTTCTGTTATTTGAAAAAGATCTCAGTCAGAAAATCTGAAAAATGTATTGGAAGTCTAACACAAAAATATCAATAAATGACTAGAATAAAATCTGTGATAAAACCAGAGACCTTATATATATTAGTGACTGTCAAATCTACAATGTTGCGGTGTAAAAAAGCGTGCACAATGTTGCGGTGTAAAAAAGCGTGCACGCGAGTTTTGATTACAGCAGACAGGGCGCTACTAGCGGTACCTATTGGATGCTAGGGAATTTCTTTGCCTCCAACACGTGTCGCTAGTTGTGCCCGTCTGCCTTAAGCAGAAAACAGAGGGGGATCGGACAACTTTGGGCTACAATGACTTCCGAAATAATTGACGAAATATTGCTGGAATGACAATTATTTGCTAAGTCAAGTACCAAGATTAGTAAAATCGACACATACAATTGAACAGACAAGAATTAAAAACCGATGCACGCAGTAATCATGAGAGTTGACCGTCCTATCATAAGGTCTTTGATAAAACTCTGATAGATAAGCACTGAAAAAGAGCTATTGCTCAGAATGTTTGCAATCTACAAGGAATTTTCACCAATCCAGTGTCTTAAAACATATTTTACTTTACGACTATGTTCATCATTTTTAACACAAAACTGCAACACTGAAAATGTTAATTAGCACATGCTAATTATTGTGTTATGACAATTAACTACCACTTTATAATAATTGCTGGAATAATTGAACACTTTTCTAAGAATGACCAACGTGTGAAAAATACATCAATTATGTTATATTTATTGAGTCCAGCTAAATGATTAAAATCATTAAAATAAATAAATGATTTTCTTGTGAAAAGCATTAAACCCTCTATACAAAATTTATTAAAGTAAATTCAATGTTGAAAATTTTTAAATATTATTTTGCTTTTTCCATAAAACATGTAACTTGTATCAAAGTAACGGCCATTCAACATTCTTTTTTGCAAAAGAAATCTTACAAAAAATTCTAAATGTTTTTCGTTACAGGAACTGGTCAGGTCTATCCAAGATGACCTAAGCAATCAGTGGCAGCAAAATATCACGGAAGGTCAAGCCATACTCCAGGGTCAAGAGGTCAGCTTTGAGCGCCCACCTGCAGAGAGCGATCGCCTTTATATGGCAATCGGTGATCAGGGCGTCATTGAGGTGCAACACCCTCCCGCGCCATCAGAGGCCTCCTACTCCCCAGACCATCCCATGGTGCGTCTGGGCACCGTCGGCTCCGGTAAAATCCTACGCCGCGATCAATTACGACAAGATTTCGCTTATCGACATGGCATTTTTGCCTTTGATGGTGGTTTCGATCAAGTCTTAGAAGGTGTTATTGGAAACTGTAAACACAGTTTCGTGGTCATTAGGTCTGTTGTAGATTACGCTGATGGTACTAAGAAGGAATGGTACCCGTACGCTGCTTTGTCAGCGGCTGCTTACACAAAAGCACTGATTCAACGGATTCCCACGGAAGATGATAATTAGTGAAAAAACTGTGAAGGAATGGACGGGTGTATTTTATTTTTTATCTTAGCTCTGCTTATAGTTGGTACAGCTTCATCTGTGTGCAAGTTGGCTGCCGTTCAATTGCATTTAAATGATCATGATGTTTTATTGCGTTATTTCATGAAGTATTTATGCAGACTTGAATTTCCCTTCATGTTGACTTTGTGAATGTTGTTCAAATGAGTTTCTGTAAACAATCAGTGTTCATCTCTCATTGATACAGCACATGATACCACCATCTTTTAAGATGGTCTGCATCACAACTTGTAATAGGCATTTATGATTGTCCAAATTAAATTGAAATTTTTACGGTCAGCAATTTGATTTAAAGCTTTAAAAATAAATCATTAGAAGTTTACTATTACCAATGTTTGGTAGTTAATTGTTTTTAGCGTACTGGCGATTAAAATATGTGTTTTATGTTGAAGATCGTGTGACATCTACATGTATTACAAGTTTGAGATTCCATCATGGCCAGTTGCACAATACTTGCTACATTTGTTCACTAGAGAAATGGCAGTACATTATTACAGCTAGTGTAACTATTGGATCGTAGTTTGATATTAGTTTGAAAAATATAAACTGCCATTTTGTAAACTTGAGGTCTTCTTAGGTACTTTTATTCGTGTAGACAATATATTGAGACCATTACTGCCAAACTGAATTGGGTGAAGTGATATTTAGAGATACCTGTTTCTATCGCAAATAATAGTGTTATACTGAGATTTGTTTAGAATTTATAAAGTCTATATTGTCTGTGTTCAGAAAACATAAGTTTGGACGTCTGAAAGCTTTACTTTACATCGGGATGATTTGGTTAGATTGTTTTGTCAGGGCTGGCTTTTTTGTTCATAAAGGATATTGTGTATAAATTGTGTAAATGTTTTTTTTAATGGGAAATCTTTTTATTTGAATAACATTTCTGTTACTTAGGTTTTATCTTTGTTGGAAGTTATATGCAAATATTGTGGAAGGTTTAATATATGATTTAGAACATTTTCCTCTCCTGTGCATGTCTTATAGACTGAAAAACTTGTTATAAATTTTTCTAATATATCCTTTATCATTGACTATATATAAAATACATACATTTCTACTAAGCAATGTCAAGTTATCAACTTTTGAATAAGTGATGAATGCAGTAATGGGGCTTGGAAAGGAAAATGATCAGAAAATGCATTTTGTTAAAAAACCTGGATGAAACGCTGTATTTCAATAGATGGTAATTTTACACCCGTAAGTAGGGATGTATGATTTCAAAGCAAATAAATATGGCTCAAGAAATTGTCAGTCTTGTAAAGTTTCATTTATGCCCATAAATAGTTTGATGATTGCATATATATATTTTGCTATAATTGTGTTATCTTAAATGCGTATCTTTCCACATGTTCCATGTCAATAAATATTTATGCTGAAAATGTTTTTTTTAATTAGTTCAAACTCTTGAACCTTGCACAATTAACTAGCCTGAACTACAGCCCATTGTTGAAACTGTGAATAATGCATACCTGAAAAAATTAAGTTAGTGGCAGGGACTACCCACTAACTTTCAAAATCATGGAGGCGTATCTGTACAAATTGCAAAACCGGATGTTGCCCCTTAAACAACCTTTTTGTGTACGAGTCGTGTGTAAATTGATTGGGAGTACAGTTTTGGGTTGTTATTTCGTACAAAAAAGGGTTGTTCAAACACATCTAAACACATTGTTTAACAACCTTTTTTGTACGAAATAACAACCCAAAACTGTACTCCTGATGAATTTACACATGACTCGTACACAAATAGGTTGTTTTAAGGGCCAACATCTGGTTTTGCAATCTGTACAGATACGCCACCGTGAACATGAATTTTCAAAACACAGATTCTGGCTATAAAAAGGCTATTTCTTGATTTAAATGTCAATAATACTTTTGAAAAACAGAAAAATACTGTTCAGCACCAAGCTGGTCTTCACGGACAATCCTAAAGACCATTCAGAAATATTTTCCTGTCCCTTTTTAGAAGTTACCCTATTTTTTTGCACAATGTCTTTGTGTTTTTTTATAGACTGGGTGTAACTAAAGACTGTTTATGAACTTTAAAATAAGGGTTCGTATTTAATGATTGTTTCTAAAGAAAAGACTCTGTCCCTGTGAAAAATGCCTTCAGGCGCCTTGAAACAAAATGGATTATCATGTTCAACAAAACATGTTTCTAAAGAAAGGATGGATAATCATTTGGCTAACTTCACAATTCTGTAAAAACATATTGTGCAAAACAAATCTTCAGTTCCTCCAACAAATTGTTTTCCGAAAGTCAAACTTTGAATGGAATCCTCATTTACCGTTAGAAAAACTGTTTATTGCCTTTGAAGATCTCCTATCCTAAACTTGTCATTTTACTTACTATACAGTGCGCTTGGTCTTGGACAACTTATGTTCCGATGATCCTGTATAGTCTTTTTTTACCCTGAGATAAAACCATCAAAAACATATTACCATTAAGCCCCACCATTGAGCGCATGCGCCTATGTGCGAAATAATGCGTTTTTCTCAAGATATTTCTACTCAAATACCCAGCATAAAAGCACATTGGTCTAAAATCAGCAATTAGGCAAATGCGAGCCAGGCGCTCCAGTTATAGGCACACAGGTATGTAATATTTTTTTAAATAATAGACGCACGGTTATGTGGTGTAAAGGACACTTGTGAAATGAAATGGCCACAGAACTAAATAATACTCTTTTGAGTGGCGTCTCGTGTCCATAGTGTGTTAATTTTTGAGGATCGAAACCCGAAACGTTTGGTAATCATAATACCGGTAAGTTTATTGACCTCTTTTTCTACACTATTAACTGACTGACAATTCCTACTAAAAAACATCCAATGTGTGCCTATAGCTGGGGCACCACAATATTGAGCACTTGTTTTACTCAAATACCCAGCATAAAGGCGCATAGGCAATTAGGCCTCTATCCGCAATTAGGCACATGCGCTCAATCTTGGCAGGGCTATATGGTACCTGTAACATGCAATGGTTTACAAGCTGATTATTCTGACACAAGCAATTGCAAATGTTTTTGAATTTATCAAATGATGAACTTATTAACGCTTTTTTAAACACAATTTGCCCATTGTCCATTGACAAACGTTATCACTACCTTCATCATTTATAGAAAACACAGTTTTAGAAAAACAACTAATAAAAGTA
>JAOXYC010202685.1:0-11634 GCA_028565715.1 Phoronis pallida
CCCGGGGCGGGATCCGAACACACAACCTTTCAGTTATGTGTCCGACGCTCTACCAACTGAGCTAATCCGCCTGGCTACAAAATCATTCCAAAACGCAATGTAAATACTATCACAATAATTCACTAACAGGCAAATCCTGTTACACAGGATATGATATCACAGGAAATAGGGGAGACATCTTCAGAGAGGGAGACAACTCTCAATCATAGCATTAACAGTGTGCTTGATTTTGGGTTGCTTTGCTCATTTTGACGATCATTATAAATTTTAAATTTTGTCCTCTGGTTGTAAATTGGGCAGCAGTTCCCCAATTGTTGCCATGGATATGGTTACATTGAAGACAAACTCATAAATTCAACAAAAAAAACAGTATAGCCCCGCCATTGAGCGCATGCGGGTAATTGTGAATACGTGCCTAATCGGGGAACTTGTAGGCCCATGTGCCTATTATGCCGGCCATTTAAGTAGAATGAGTGTTGAAATTAACATGTCAAGTGTGCCTATAACGCCCGGTTAACATGGGCCCATGCGCTTATTTGCGGACATTTGAGTTGAAAAATTATTATTAATATATTTGATACTGTATCTTGTTATTTTTAGTTGAAGTCATTTGCCAAGCCTCCTAAACCTATTCAGGCATGTATGGCATGTCTGTTGGTTGTACTAAATGTGGTTCCAACAAAGTATGATGAAAGAATATTGGTAAGTTTACCAACCCCTCCGACACAGTTTACATTCTCTGCATTTGAATCTTAGACACCTAGGATAAAGTCTGAGAGTTTAGGAAAACAAAACTTGACTTGTGTAATCAGCTAGGAGAGATTTCTCAATTGGTTGATTTTCCCCTGATTAGGGGATTTGTTAATGTCAAGGCCGATTTTTATAATGTAAACTCTACTTTGTGCTGTCTGCTCAGATTGGTCGCCGTGCTGTATCTTAAAATTGCATCGGTAGATATTTTGATACATTGGTGACCCTAGGGTCAAATTTTGAGCCCTTTCCATTAGTAACAGTTAGAAAATGGGCCGTTGGATAATTCGAAAGAAGGAGCTTTTCACCCAAAACAGCCCTATTTTCTATATTGGGAATTTTAAGATGTTAAACTGTTTAAATTATGAAAACATAGTTCTCAAAGTTTCTTAATATATATACTTTCATCAGCTTACAATCTTTAGTTTTATTGTTATTTGAAAAAGAAAGAGGGTTGCTAATTAACCTCCTACATAACCTTAATGTAAATGTCTTTTCACCCACTCGATATTTCAGGAATTTGTGGAGAACAGCTGGACAAGTACAAAGAAAACGCTGAGTGATAGCAACTTCCTTTCCAAGATTAGAAGTTATGATGTGGTAACTATTTTATTATTAAATTTAACAACAACAGAACACATTCTGGAGTACCCTCATCCACTTATTATTTCAGCCATTGTAAGGAATGTAGGCATACTATTGTTTGACTTATGTGTGAATGCTCGTGTGAATGCGTGTGTGTATGATCTATAGTAGTGTTTCGTCTTGCAAAAAATGTATCATTTATTGAATTTCAAAAAAAGTATTATATTAAAAAGAAAAAAAAATTAAAATGTAATTATTACACTGGACTGCATAGAATTTAATGTGACTACTTCATTGTAGAATGAAATCCAGCCGTTCGACTCAGGTCGAGGGACTGTATCAATCGGGTCTTCCGTGGTTTTACCAAAGACCTTATAATTGATAAGACGCCCCACTCTCATGATTTTTGCGCACATCAATTTTTAAAATTTTTGTCTGTTCAATTGTATTTGTTTGATTGAAAGCACAGCTGCATTTCGTGTTAGAGATCTTATTCAATGTTTTTTCATATCTTCGAAAAATGTTTCTCTTGTCAATTGTATTTGTCGATTTTACTTATCTGTGTACTTGACTTAGCAAATAATTGCCATTACATCAATTTTTCGTCAGTTATTTTGGAAGTTATGGCAGCTCAAAGTTGTCCGATCCCCATGTGTTTTCTGCTGATGGCTAAGAAATTACTCATTGTCCAATAGGTACCGCTAGTAGCGCCTCGTCTGCTGTAAGCAAAACTCACGCGCACACTTCTTTGCAATGACAGTTTTTTGTTAAGGGGAGAGGTATGACAATTATTACGTCAGGAACTTTCATATCAAGACCTGAGTATCGGCCCATGTTTCTAGTATTTGTGATTCATGTTTTTTTTAATTAGCAAACTGGAATGACGGAGAAGCAAATTGAGCAGCTGGATACAATATTCAACGCTTACCCGGCTGAGTTGACGGATACCAAGGTTTGTTTGTTCAGTAATATCAGACATCGATCAAGACGGCATGTGTCACTGAGCCTGCAGCGCTAAGCTAAAAGTGACGATATTTTTAAAAATAAAGCACAACTCTCAGGTTTTTAGCATCAAATTACAGTTCGAGTGCTTTTTTAATCAATCTGAAAGTTTAATTACAATCGCTGATCGTTAAATTAGTTAATTTGTAATAAATCGATATATATATCACTTTCGGCCGCGAGCTCTGCCCCGTAGTAGTAGTTATTCCAAGTGACACTTGGTGGCGCATTAGTGGAAATTTGCGGTCTCGACCAATCGGGTGATTGTAAAGTCAATGCGCGCCATCTACTGAATGCTTATGAAAGCTGTAGAAAGTGATACCCCTCACGGCTCAGTGACACATGCCGCCTTGATCGATGTCTGGTAATATGTACTTTATTCAATAGCATTGACCATTTGCCCATATGTAATGAAAATGATAACAAAAATATCAGATCACATAATAGTTTTTCCCTAGTCATAGATGCATAATAAATAGATTTTGAGAACTTTATGATGAGAGCAGTAGTTTCTGATGTTTGCATGAGTATCTTAATTTTTTGTATTAACCTAGGAACCATTTTTGGAATAAATATACTCACTCAGTCTGTTAACTTCAGTGGGTCACTTATTGTGATGCCCAGATAAAGGTTTTGCTTTTCGCAAACAAATGAATTTTTACTTTCTGAAAAAGAATAAAAGCTATTCATTTCTATCAAAGAAAAAACTTATTTGATCATATGTTGAAAATGCTTTGATTTTTTTGAAAAAATAATTTGTCCTGTCATTTGTTTATAGCAATCCCAGGTCAGTTCGTTCGGTAGGAAAATTTTCAGATGGGTAGACGCCATGTATAGCTACACTAAGGCGGTCCAGGAACAGACATCCAAGACTAAATCTTACCCAGTTCAAAAGGTAAATATGATGTATAATTAAGTTCTCGCAGGAAACAGGAATTTTTAAGTTTCCAAAATAATAATTGATAAAATCAATATTTTTTGAAAACTGTCAGTTTCAAAAAAGGTGTCAAAATACTCAATATCAAGGCCAGTGATGCAAAAAATACACACCAGAATTTCAATGTCTTTTTGCACCTAAACTACGGGTTGTAAAATCCTGTAATTTTTCACTATTTGAAGAATGCATCGTGTCTTAGCTAGCTGGCTCCATTAGCTCAGTGGCAGAGCACCTGTCTAGTAATCACGATGTCCTGGGTTTGAGCCCCAGTTGGGCCACGAAACATTTTTCAAAAACAGTTTCCTCAGTTGAGGTAATTAGGTCACGTGATGTGACCAAAAAGGTTGCTGGAACAGATTCATAATTATTTATTGTTCGGAAACTGAATTTTTCATCACTTCCAGGGGATGGATGCTCTGTTTAGACAAATCAATGGAATGTGCCGCTCTGTGGTTGGTCTAAACTTCCAGCAGGGTCACATGTACTCTAAGACGTTCCAGAAGTTTTACGATGAATTTCCTCGCAGCAAGAAAATGTACAATTTGCAGGAATTTGTTGATTCGCTTCCCGAGAAATGTTATGGATCCGACACAGTGTTGTATGAAAAGGCATTGAAAAGACTTCATTTGATGGTAATGTTTATGTCAGTTAGACGAGATTTACACATTTAGGTTTTTGTCTAAATTCAGTTGTTAAACTCCTGGTTAATAAATGTATAGCTGAGCTACCATGTCTCCCGTTTTCACCGGGAGTCTCCCGGTTTTAGAGCCTACCTCCCGGGCAGATTTTGGATCCCCTCCATTAAAAACAATGGAAACTCCCTGACGCCGAAATTCAAAAATGCTTAATCTCCCTGTTTTAGGGACTTGGTCCCTTGGCACGTATGGTATAGCTTTGACACTATAGACTGGGATGAATACAAAACAATTTTTCAATGAAAACTTCTAAAATTACAGGGTCGATGTCTCTTTTACCCGCAAGTGGCTGGTAAACCAATCATAGCTGATGTTCAATGGTTCATGGATCTGTTGTGCAGTTTTGATTCGTTGCCAGTTGAATTTCAAAATGGCCGCCGCCTCAAAACTCTTGTCAAGAGCTGCTCTTTACTGACTGTTGAAACAATTGGGCAGTTTTGGAAGAAAGATGTCTCAACGGAGCAGGTAACATAACCCTATCTAGTTCAGATCCTACAGGGTCTGGTATTTGAATCTCGCCTATCAGGGTAGGGTTTCGATGAGATGCTATCTAAGATCAAACAATGGCCAGCGACGCTCAGAGTTTAATTAAAATTGTGGATACTGAATGAGAGACCTTGTAAAGCACTGTGTGAGTAAACAGCAAAAACAGTGGATAATGGTTTATGAGTCCCAATAGCAAAATACCACAGTCTGTACTTGATGTGGTAGAGTAACGGCTTTTGGATTGTATGGCTGTGAGTTTTGATTCTTTGTTGAGAAACTTTCAGTGGATTCAAAAATGGTGAAATGATAACCAACCACTTGAATTAACTGTGGCTAGACTGAATACAAAACAAATTAACATATAACAAAAACGTGTTAGGGCCTTCCATTTAGGAAACAAATCTCCTGTGAATTTTATTATTTCACAAGTTTCAAGAGGTTTGAAATAAAAAGTTTTAAGTCAAAGTTTTGTGCTTCAACTTACAACTTACTTTACTTGATGATCTACCTGGATGAATCATAATTTACATTTTTTTGCCAAAACTAGTCCATTTTGCCTATTTACTCCAAATTTCCTTACAATGTATTTTACAGCTCCCTTTGGTGTTGGATGTACTACGACACTTCGGTGTTATATTAGATGTCCCATACGTCCGCACGACACTTACGTGTCCACCGTACTATATAGTACCAGCCAAACAGATTTCAGAGAAGCCGTTCTTTCATTCCATTAAAGATGGAGTATCACACACATTAACCATGGTTAGTGCAAATATATATAGCTTCTCTCATGAGTGTGAAGTTAATACTATCTTTTATTGAATGAGTTTTTGAAAGATCAGAGTACTTGCCAAAGGCTCATTCGTTGTAGTGGGATAAAGTGATTCTTACTATGAATGGAAAGGCTAGTTCTATGATTTTTAAAATTCAAATCCAATAAAAGGTTGTATTACTTTCATGAATTTGAGAATCATTTTATCACATAACATCCCCAATTTGCAAAAAATGTGGAGTTTTGAGTTACGTGAGGCTTAGAAAACGCCGAATGTAATAAAGCTTTGAGTCTACTAAATAATTGTTATTACATCAAATAGTAGGGTAGTTATGTGATAAAAATAAATTTAAAATTATGATATTTTTTGTTCTTTGTTAATGCGGCATGCTGTGATCTATAGATCATATTTAGTGCTATTTATTATTTTGAGACAAAAAATTGGTACGATGATAGCCGGAAATATTTGTTTCAGAGAAACTACTGGCCAAAGTTCCAAGAAAGTGACACTCGTGACACCGATATTGAGCTATCGTACGATTTCAAGTTTTCCCTCGGATATCCGTCAAGTTTCACGACTCAAGTTCTTAGAGAGGTTGTCAAGCTAGGGGGCGTCACTCTATTGTGGGGAAAAGGATGTTTAATAGAGAAAGGGGCTGTGGAGATTCTGATCAAGAATAATATGCATGCAGGTTTGTTTGATGAGATTATAAGTACTATATAGGGCTGAAACGGTACTCGGTACATTACCAAACTAAACCAAATTTGTAAGAACCGTACGGTACAGTACGCAGACCCTGGTGCAAGAGACATACCAAAAATTTGCTTGTTATTGTCATACTCCAGTATAGTATTCTTCAAACTTACAAATTATTGCACAGTTCATTTTTTCTAAAACGTTCATGTATCCAACCGCGGCACTCAATTAAAATGCAAGTAGGGGTTTAATAAAGGAAACAACGTTTATGTTTATCAGTTTTGAATTGGGTTGATTCACACCAACCTTTCAGCAAACACTGGAGTTGATGTTGTATTAACTTTTAATACAACCCACAAAAAACACACTACCACTTGAGATTTTTACCCAAAATAATGTCTAGACGTTTGCAGGGGCTGTCTGAAATTGATAAAACAAGCATTTCAGTTGCTACCTTCAGCTTTTGCACTTGCTATTTTGGTTGTTAAATTTTGTAAGAAAAATACTATGTGAAAATTGGAAATTTTCTCGTTTCATTACAGTGTTATTCTCAGAGCGTATTGAGGTGTCCGCTCGAGTAACCAAAGCCGCTCCAGAACAGATTTTGATCACTCATGAATATGCATGGAGTGTTCTCCATCCATACCTTCTTCTCATTGAATATATGGTGGACCAGTACCCTGTATTACATTCTAAGGTTTGTTTTTGATTAAGTGTAAGATATGCTCAATATGACAGAAACATTTTGGGCCTGCTTCTACCAAGATTGTGTCTAATTTTACATGAAATCAACTTAAGAAAGTTTACTGAACAGAATATTTGCTGCGGATTCCCTTTAAAAAAAACTCTTATAGAGGAGGGGACTTGCATTCACTCGCTATTTTGAATCTTGCATTGTGGAAGTTGGTTTTTTTACACAGTAACTATTCTTCAAAACAATGCGACTCATGCGCTTTTCATGCAAATACAATGGGACTCGTCTTTTTTATGTGCAAACTATACAAAAACTCCCACAATGCTTCACGTAAAGCGCATGCGCTTTCATATTGTGTAAGTCCCCTATTAAAAACTGTTTTTCGATTGTTTTAAAAATTCAATACTTTTGTCGACCTATTGAAAGTCTAGTTTTGAATGGTTTTAAAAAAATATTTGAAGGTTTTAAACCCAGTGACAACAACTTTAATGAAATGGAAATTTTTTAAAATACTTCAATCTATACAAATTCCAAATTTGTTTCATAGCATTATGTAGTAAATAATCTTATTTATTTGTTTCTAGCACCGTGTTCCATGCTTAGGTGTGTGTTCAGAGACAATTGCTCATACGTTCTCACCCGTGGAGTTCCTGCCCGGCGAGTCTTTGATGTGTCCCACATGTGACAAACCTGTACCTGAACTTGATCAAAAATTAATGACAGGTATATAAAGAATTAACCTTTAGAAATTTATTGTTTAAAAGATTCCTGACTGGAAACTGGTATCTTGGCAGCCATCGCAGATTTGATTTGATTCAAAATGGCCGATGCATCTTAAATATTAGTTTTCAGGAGGTATTTATAAGGATCAATTTGTTAAACGCTTCAGATTATTAAATTTGATAATTTAACAAAATTAATATTGCTTAATTGCAGATAAAACATCTTAAATGTTGGTGGTCTTGCTCTAATTCATTCATTCATTGATAACATGGAGCCATGATAAATTGCGTAGTCATACTGCACATCAAAGAGAACAACATTGTGGCAATACTACTGCAATTAAATAAATGAAATCACGTCACAAACTTGTCGAACATGTTGCCTTCTCATCTTTTTTTATTTGACCCCCATATTTTCCAACTGTTTCTTTCATAAATTCAAGTTTTCCTTGATGTATTAGAGGCCAAATGACTGTAAGTGACTTTTCCAATTTTTAACTTTATATTCAATAAAATTACAGGCCGTAAGCGTGTACCTCACATCCACATGTGGATAACGACAGACCAGCAGGTCACATGTACTTTATGTGAGAACTGCGTCACAGATTTACATGACCAATGTCCGTACAATCACCTGAATGACCCTAGCCAATGTGGGTGCGTTATCCATGGGTGGTATTGTAGGCATTGTGGGATATGCCGCCGCTGTGCTGGGGACATGTGGGTAGGTAGATTCATTGTCTTTTGAACTTCAGCATATTTGCTCTCGACATTGCATACAGCCCACGGTTATTAATGAATAGGTAGTTGATGTGATCCAACATAATCCGTAACTTGGATAGTAGTACCATCACAAAATTTATGGGGGGCTTCCATTGGTTCTTCAAGCCATTAATAGAAAGAAAGAAACAATTTTGAAAAAAATCTAGATTTTTTGTATTTTTCACTAACCAATGTGTCAATATTTTTTCTATAGAAATTGTACAATGGATTAAACAGACTTATAAACTTTTATATGTACAATGGATTTATTTTAAGATTCCTGATTCATTTCTGAAACAGACATCCACAATTTCAAGAAAAACATGCATTGCTACTTTTTTACCTCCTTTTACAGAAAATGGACAAAGATTTATATCCATCCTTTACTGCATCAAGTTTCAAGGTCATTTCTCCACCAAATCAGCATCTGTCGGGAAACATCATCAAACACCCACTAGGTGGTGTTGAAAGCGATGACAACAGGTACTATTACTACTTCTGTGTTTGACGTTCATTTTGTGATTATATTTTTTGCGAACTGAAATATTGCAAGGATATGCTTGTTGAACTAACCATTGAACTTAGCATGAAAATTATTATTCATCCAGTTGAGTTAAGATATAATTAAAATTTTGAATCAATTACTGGACTTTTACCTTGACGAAGTAACGTTGCGTTCTCATCTCAAGAAGTTCAAGCTGACTACTGATGATGTTGTGGTTGATCAATAGGTAGCGCATTGATCAACCGGCCATACATGAACGCATAGAACAGCCGTCATTGAACAAAAGCGGAGGCCTCCGTTTCAATTTGTCCCACATGTGGGATAGGGCACTCTCCAACCATCCGCGCCGGTTGATCAATGCGCCACCTATTGATCAACCACAACATCATCAGTAGTCAGCTTGAAGTTCTTGAGATGAGAACGCAACATTACTCCGCCAAGGTAAAAGTCCAGTAATTGATTCACATTTTAATTTTAACCATTGAACTCATAAACGCAAACCCCCTGATAAGCGTACACCTCTTTTTTGGCACAAACTTGGCCTTATAAGCATACGCTGAATTCCTAAGATCTCAAACCGAATTGTTATAATTCTTCAACTTGATTTTATTGATGCAATCAGGGCAGAAATGGTCTGTGGTTCTTTCTACATAAAGCCTTTACAGTGCTTTTACAGTTTTTACTTGTTCATCCTGTTGTTTTAGGTTCATGATATTTTGGTTCTTTTTTTCCAGCCCAAGCTATACAATTTTGAAGTGCCAGAATGCATTTGCGATGACAAGCCACAGAACATTGCAACTTACGATCCTAGATGATGGTCCTGTAACCGTGGTGATCGACAAATTGTAAGGAAACTGTTAAAGAGTTGTGCTTTATTCAACCATTAATAATTGGAAACCTTTTTTAAGTTATCAAGTCTGCAATTTAATTGAGGATGAAGTATTAAATAAGGTTTTACCAAGCAAAACATTTCCAACTTATAGAAGAAACAGATGAAATACCATGTTACAAATTTGACCGTTTTCCATTGTTAAGGGACGGTGCTTGATTTGAATGAATCACTCTTTTTAGGCACTCGTCAGATGAGGTTCAGAACAAAGTCCCATTAGATCATCTGCTTGGAAGTGAGGTAGTATTCAGATTTGAAACCAACAACGGAAAACTACTCTCAAATGGTGAAGAGACGTCATTGGGGAACCAGGCTGTATTCAACACGAACGATACACTCGCCATTGAAGTCATTAAGGACTTTGAAAAAAACACCAATGGTCGACTGGTGAGTTTGATATGAATTTCATATTTACACTCTCTAAAAGAATTGTTTATCATGATTTAGTGATGCCTAGATATAAGGGATAAAACGTTTTGTCTTTTTTGGTTCGGTTCGGATCTTTGAGTTTCGGTTTGGTTCTTTGGTTCAGTTCACTGAACCGAACCGAACTGAACTGAAAGGTGAGTAGTCTAAACGGACCTATTCTTTGTGAAATTTTTAATCGAACTAAAAAATCAAAATTACAACTACAAAATAGCAATATTTGTTCAGCCATGTTTTGTCGTGTGTCAAAATGAATGCTTTTTCGTTCCAACTGTTTTGCATTTTTTCTTAAATGTTTCTGTTAATTTCATTTCAACAGACTTTTCATCGAACATTGGAAGTAAGGAAGAACCACAAGCTCCTTACGACGGTGGATATCGCACAAGGATGTGGCGCCACCATCTTGCTGGGTTCAGATGGGGAGAAGAACGCCAGAGTAGCCATTTACAGCCCAACGGTTATGGTAAGTTGAGAACAACTGGCTCATTTTGATTTATTTGTGGTCATAAATGTTTGATAATCTTCAAGCAATGAGTCCAGCTCACAAACCATTTGCAAAATAGTTTTCTCTCACATGAACCATCAAAGAGAGAGACTTTTTGTTCGTATAGGTGACTTTTTCAATAGTGTGAGAGATTTGGTGGTTTGCGTGAGAGAAAAATGTTTGACAAATGGTTCATGAGCCAGACTCAATGCTCGTGAGCAAGACTCTCTGGTAGCCTTGGATTTGTGACCATGTGTGTTGATGCAACTTGACGATTTTGAAATGAAAATATTATGCTTTCATTTTATCATGTTTTACATACATATTTGCGTCAACATTTATTTCAGAATATGACCTCCAGTTATTTCGATGTTGGATCCGCCATGATCTTCCACACGGATGTAGGCAATACGTGGAATATTGGTCAGATATCTAGTATCACTTCAGATGGTGATCTGGTACTTACCGATGGTGGCGACAACCAGTACACCTTCCAAGTCAACTCCGAGAAGATTCTTCCTGTTTGTTTCTCACATGATCTACATCTGATGGTGAATGGAGGTAAAATTCTATTTTTTACTTTTTTATTTTTTTTTGATGGTTTAAAGCTTATTGATGCTTGACTACCTTTTTTATTTCAATTGAGGTCTGGTATTCAGATACAGGGGTAGGTTATATGACTCAATATTTATTGTTAACTTTTCCTAGCTATAGTGACTAGGCACACACAAAGGTATAGCCCATTAGCAACACTCGTACAAAGAGAGAGTAAACAATTATTTCTAGGGTTCGTGACTGGCTGGTATAATTAGAATCTGCCATTAACCTACCCTGGGAGACGGTTACCCTGGGAGATGGTTACTCTGGGAGACGGTTACCCTTGGAGACGGTTACCCTGGGAGACGGTTGGAAAGTGAAATAAAATGAGGATTATGTAAAGTATGCATGACTGATCAAGATCAGCATGTATAGTTTTAAATTTATTGATAAACGGTCTATGTGTGTCTACTGTCTTTAATATGCATTAGCCTTATTTATGACCAAAAAGTCACGAAAGCATGTTGCAGTGAAACTTATGAATATTGTACATTTTATTAGTTATTTTAAAGATACTGTCTCCTCGTTGGTGAGGATTTGGTGTCAAAATTCATATCAACTAGAAATTTTGTGTACGAGTCCTTTGATGAATATAATTAACCTGCATCATAGTAAAAAAATTCAAAAAAAT
>JAOXYC010202796.1:0-11626 GCA_028565715.1 Phoronis pallida
TGACAGCTACATGTATATCCACCGTCAGTGTTGGTGCATTGTTGCTCACAATAATCCGCCGACTTGTTGCACTCGTTAATGTCTGGAAAGGGAAAAGATTCATAATTCTATCATTGTATTGTTATCCACAACACTAGTGATTCAACATTTTCAAACTGTGCTTCGCTTGGTCGTCAGGTGGGGAATATACAAGATGGAGTCAGTCAAAAGAGTCTCGGCTTCAAACACTGACTGCCTTTTTTCGAAGTTGGGCTCATAATAACGATTAATTTATTGAAAATAGGTGCATATTATTAGTGAATGAAGTTTATTCAATTCAATTATAAAATTCCCTTTTTGCATAAAAATTGCCAGAGTTGTGTTTTTGATGGTGTATCCTTACGTACCAGTGCAGTTGACGTCATCGACCTTACTGTACCCAAGTCTACAGCTGCATTCATACGAATCGGAAGTGATGTTGGACACACAGAGGTGAGAACAAGTCAAGTTGTTCACTGAGCACAAATCATGCCCTGAAATATAAGCAACTGATTGTCAAAACGTGGTTGTTGAATACGTATAAAATAATTTGTCATCAAACATGTAGTATAGTAGTCGCAGTCCAAACCTTTTAAAGAAATGACAAACATCCTTATACTAATAATAAAAAGGCCGATCACCAGCCCTAAAACAATAAAATACATTAAAATGTCACTCTTGTGAATTGTGACGCCATTAAAGAAGAATACACATTCGAAAGCTCTGGATTTTACATCGTTTTTATAACACGTCAGCACAAGAGTGACATTTTAATGTATTTTATCCTTTTATTAACAT
The DNA here is from genome assembly GCA_028565715.1 of Phoronis pallida. NCBI lineage: Eukaryota > Metazoa > Phoronida > Phoronidae > Phoronis > Phoronis pallida. Next base: position 817 of record JAOXYC010202796.1, read on the forward strand.
ATTTGAGAGTTACAACTCACCTGGTAAAAGTTGGCAGGTAGCATTATTGCTGTTTAGACGATATCCTTGGTAACAGTCACACTGATACGATCCCTCTGTATTTATGCAAACTTGTTCACACGGGTTACTCAACGAACATTCATCGATGTCTGCGATAGAAGTAATAACATTTTTAAAATAGATGGTACAGCAATGTTCCCCCAAAAATATGATTAACACAAGTCAATTTGTTTTCCGAAATGAACAGTTTTCTTACAAGTGCAAAATGTCACTATCAAAATTTTTGGTGGCAACTGCAAATTTCAGAACACGTCAACTTTGGTGGGCTTACAACATGTAAAGACAGTTCTTTGTTAGACGCTCAATAAACAAGCAGAGCATGATTTTACAATATTTTCAACCAAACATGTTTAGCATAGAAACAAACAGCTGTTCAATTGTTTTATTAACGGATACAAATTTTGCGGATACCTTTACAAGCATACTTTCCCTCCAAAGTAAACCCCTCTCGACATGAGCACGTATATCCTTTCCCTTCATCTACGTTGGTGCAGAGTTGATCACATTGGTTCAATGTGGCATTTTCGCATTCATTTATGTCTGGAAACCAAAAATATCAAATTTATCATGAAATACAATTCGTTTTGAAGTTAACATTGTGCTTTTGAAAAATTAGGCCTTACTGGTTTTGAAGACTTTTGACATTGAACAATGTTATCCAAATTTGATTATGAACATTACCTATGCAGTCGCCTTCGAACTTCTCAAGCCCGTCAGGGCAGGGTCCACACTCGAATGTAACATTCAGTGCTTGTTCTTGTTCGGGAGTCATGTCAGAACAGTTAGTCGATGATGACTCACATGGACCGTCGTCACAACCATCAATGTCAATGCTGCAGTCATCCCCTATGGAAGATAATAAATACATTGCTCTCAAGTATTATCAAAGACCTTATAATTGATATTTATGGTCTCTGGTATTACCAACCACGTTATCAGCAGCACCATGCTATCAGAATTATCCACAGTCATTCCATACTGCATTACCATCAATGAAATGACGTGACGTACACGTCGAAACATGTCGCTGAAAACAATTATTGTTTTTGTTTCAACAAAACATCAATTGCCACCAGCATCCTTAACCCACCACAATCCTCTAAGCACTGTTGCTTAGTGCGTTTTTCGCTCAAATTATTCACTCTGTCTATCATTTGTTTAGAAGTTGGACATTTAAAAAGAATGCCTTTCCGGTAAACTTTCAATTAAAATATCTTACCCTCCCATCCTACTGAACAGTCGCACCCAACTACCGTCACTGATCTGGAAGATGTCGCCACTATGACAGCCTCTCTTTCAAAAGCGGAAGTACCTCCATTAAGACACTTTGGAGATAAGCTCACACTGACTATGTGGGTGGCCGATGTCAAGTTGCTACTGTCACGTGCTTCAAATCTTAAAGCATTAGAAATAAATGGAAATTAGTTTTGCTATCAATGGAAAACATATTCATATTCTTCCGCCATCAATCAGATTGTTGCTGTTTCAGATGTTTCGAATTCAAATCTACTTGGGCAGATAGCATTTCTTACACACTTTCATTTATCCTCTTTAATGAAGACAGACGGTCTAAAAATCGGTTATACCACGTGTTTCTCTTTCAAACAAGTGTTGTTAAACTGTAATGACCATTGTGCGTTTGTAAGGCGAATGAGACTCTTCTCATATTGACGAATTTGTGATTCGTCACCAGCTTCAAGGTGGTGACAAATCACAAATTCGTCAGTATGAGAAGAGTCTTATTCGCCTTACAAACGTGCAATTGTCGTGCATTACAGTTTAACAACACTTGTTTGAAATCTGCTTCCAAACTATACTTGTTTGAAAGAGAATCTCCTGCCGGTGTACACCAATATATACGTGTTTGTCTACCCAAGCAGCATCACCATCGCATACGGTACAGTACCACGTTGCCTATGTTAATGCTTTGTGCATGGAGCGGTTGTAAGTTTCGGAACTCTTTCAATAGTAACATGTACAGAAACCGATGTACTTACGCAATCAATGTTTCGTTTAAATTTGCTGGAGTCCAAGAAAACGTGGCATTCAGCGACCCATTGCTGGATTGTTGACCAACTGAGATTTGAGATACAGAGCTCCTTCCAGTAAGTTGTTCTATTTGCATATCGTCGCCGTCATCATCTTTAGCATATATATTGATGGTGTATGTACTTCCAATGGTGGCAGTGATAAAGCTGGTACCACTGATTGTTGGTGGGGTTTTAGCTAAAAGGAAAAACGTTTGGAATATAAATAAATAATGAATTCTTATTCACTTGTTCAATAGAACAATAATATTTATTCGTTGAAAGATTGGACCGTCCACTCATGAAAACAATTGCACTATTGAACTAATAAACACACAAATATGTCTAGAAATTGGCAATTGTTTTTTGAACAAATTGGAAATTTTTTAATTTATTGTACCACATTAATAAAGGAGAAGGGATTTGTCATCTGGTGTAAAATAACAAACCTATCTCCAGCTTCAACTTCTCATTTGATTCTTCCGTAGTCTTTGAAGACAAGGCCAAAGAATTGCTTCCAGATACGGCATAGTCAAAGAGACACTGTGTGTTAGATCCACAGGAATCCTTCATTTCCTGTGTTATATTCAGTTCATCAGAAAAGACTGGGATGTACGACCTGTCTTCAGCAGATTTGAACGTTTCACCTTGTCTGTACATAAAATTGCCCTGTGAAGTCAAAATCCCTGCAATAAATAGTAGTTATGTGTAACTGTACAGAATGCTGACATTGAGACAGTTTCGAACAAAAGAAACGAAGCTGCATGTAAACGAAAAATAACATTGAAGATTCATTTAGAAATGGATGACCATATTTTGAAATGCACGATATGGTTAGTAACTGCTTTTCACTTACATGACATCCCAAAGTCAAATATCTCTCGCTCAGTTGCATCCGGGGAGAGAACAGTTCCATTCTTATACATGAAGTCATCGTCTTGGTTCTCATTTAAGATACCCATAAGTCCACTGGTTTGGTTCTCTGCTGAGGGCGGCGTCTCAATGGTGATACTGAGTGTTCCTTGCGTTTCCGTGACTGTTACCGAAAACCCTGGATAAGATACAATGTACATGTATCTTCAACATTTATACTAATTTCCATTTTTAACCCATTTTCATTAATTGTCTTTTCCATTGCCTACACGGGCCAATTTTTATGAACAAGGATATGTATATGTGACGCGTGTAGACGCATTTGCTGAAACTCATGCTATATAATGAAATAGGTTGTCGAGGACCGGTAAATAAAATGATAACATTATTAAAACACGGGTGTAAAGCATTATGCTTCACACCCGAAGAAGGACAAGTTCCGAAAGCTAGTGTAGTGACATTTTAATATATCTATAACCGGTACAATGTGTTTTAGTAATTTTATCATGCTATATACAATTAGGGAGATTAGAAATTGCTGTCACTAAAGTATTTAACTCGATCAACTGTTTGGTTTGGCAGTTCACTGTACATTGCAACTTTTATGCATTAAAAACATGCCATCAAAGTATGAACATCATACCTGAGTTAAAAGTTGCTGTGACTGTGGTGTTCACTGTGTTCAGGAATACATTGTTGTATTCTACGTCATCTTGTTCACCCTTCTGTTCCACATCATTGACATAGACAGCAACACCTATGAAGGAACATTAAGAAATAAGCATGATTTAGTATAGGTCGTTAAACTTTCTCGTTAACTTGGCTTGGTCCGACGCCCCTTTCCACCTATACACCGTATGTCAATTCCATTATCTTAAACAGATACATAATGTTAAATATAAGTTTGGTACATATATCTCATTGTAAATTCCCTAGAAGACAGAATTATTTCGAATGTACTACTCACCGCCCTCAGAAGAAAGTTCGACATGCACAGTATCAGAGTCAATGTCTTTGACCGCGAAAGCGTTCCATATGGTGGCAGCTACTGCCGTGCCATTATTTTTGAGTTGGCCAGTTCTCCCTTGAAGATGGAACTCCTCTGTTTTAATCAGATCAAACTCCCCAAGACCGTTGAATGTGAACTGCTTTCCATCTAGTGAGGTAATATGTGGGTCACCTACGCTCCATCCTGAAATCAAAAGAGGGGCGGGTGATTCAATGGTAAAAAATGTGCTTCCAAAATGGAACGTTCTAACCAAGCCGATGGTGTTTGTATCATATGAAAACCTTCTTCATCATATGTGTCGCTTTCCAGTTAACGAAAACATGGGTACCGGTTATGGCAGTTGTGATAAATGCGACTGAGGTAGACGTAATGGAAAGATAACCATTTGTATGCTCCTGGGGGAGTTGCGAATGCACTAAGAAAACAGATCTGGACCCCGCACAATATTTTGAGAATTATAAAGCGCTTTGAACACATGTTGTAAATAAGCTCCACAAAAGCACTGGATACTATACTCTTTTATTGTTGTTTGCAGCGCAGCGTTTCGGCGAACTATAACTTTGTATTGCTCTACCAAGAGCCAATATGGTTTTTGCTTAAAATACCTGATCTGTGTGGTATATACATTCAAAGTCAAAATATTGATGATTTCGAATGTTATCACAGTCAAATTGAGATAACTGTCAGCACCAAAGTATCTGTCATTAACCTACCCATTCTACTAGGTCTGAAGCTGGAACCATCTTTAATTGGTCGCATTTTATAAAACAGCGCACATGTCTCTGCATTCTTCCCTCCACAACATTGTTCATATGGAGTCTTGTCTTCACGGTTGTGATTCTGCTTTCTCCTCTTGTTGTGGAAACGAAACGAGAAACCAGCATTGGGAGCTACCGTTACCAGTGCTCTGTTGTCGTAGCAACAAGACTGTAAAACAAAAAAAAAGAAGTTAAAAACTGAATATTTGTGAAAGAATTCTATGATTGTTTTTTATCAATAGAGACGTCACACGATAAAATGTTTCAAAATGTTCAAATTAAAACCCAATGCATTACTTCAGTAAATTAGTAAATGCTACTTACGAATCCGTACTGGGACTGTATGGCAAATTTGTAATAATAACAACTACTGGTCACGAATCGAGGATTATCGGTCAAACGTTTGAAATTTCTATTTCGTCGGACAGCATTGATTGATGTAGGACAGTCAAATCTCCTCGACTTAGGTAGGTTTACTTGGCGTGCACTTTTGACCCATTGAAGGCACTTATTGTTGTCGTTTTGCTCATCATCCGCAGACAGGTCAAGTCGATGTATCCATACGCCATTTTTACCTGTTGATGTAGAATTATTAGAAGTACGTTAACGGTAAAAGAGCTTATACTTGGAGTGTGGAATGTGCAGGGGATGATCGGCATTCAAAAATTCGTTATGGTTACCTTCTTGATTAAACATTTGCATCATTTAATATGAAGGATAAAAAACGTACTCAAAACAAAATCATATAGCTATCAACTGTCAGGATTCGTGCACTATGTCAAGAATCGCATATAGCGACAATGATATGTCTTCTTGTCTACGTTGGCTTTTATTTTGCTCCCTGGCTCAATAATGCTTAAAAGTAAATGTATGGGCACGATTTGTCCACTTACGGTTGATTTCTGGATCTTTAAGGTTGCCAGGGAGAGATGCAATATTGTACATCTCTGTTGTACCAGAATACAATGGCGCCTTAATACTCGCACCGGACGTGACGTCCTGTACACCAGAATACACCCTTTCTTGACGACTATCATGTTCGATGGTATCGTAGTTGTAAACGACGAATGATTTCTGCCCGTCGGTAATTAAAATCGTTTGATATGTGAATCGCTGAAAAGAGAAAATAGTTAATATTTAACAAAAAAGTGTAAGTCTGTTGAACTGTTCCCCCCAATTATTTTTGAAACGATTTACAAATGAAGGAAAGTGTCTTGTAGATTGAATTGCAATTAAAATGACTAATTTTTTTCAATATGTTGTTGCAAAAAGTGTTTCTGTAATGTACCTGATAGCTGATTTCATTGCCGCCAATTCATGTTTGAATAATAATGAGACAAATGAATTAAAAAAGACAATAGTGAAACAATTTATTCAAGTTATCGCCATTAATGAAAACACTCACTGCGCAATCCGACTGCCACCAGGGACACGGGTGTTTCTTCATATTAGACCACGTGATCATAATCACCCAGCTAGCACTGAAGTCAGACAAGTCAAAGTTTACTCTGACGTCACTAGTGGCATCATCAAGGATCCCTTTCTCATAATCGGAGTTTGTCGATTGTCTGAATATTTCTAGATGAGTAAGTTTTGATGATTGGTCTATTTTTTGTTTCCTCCAAAATGGCGCCACAAAGGTTTTTGAAACTCTGTCCAATTGCTTGGGTTTCCCGTAGCCCATGCGTTTACTGAATGATACCAATCCGTTTTTGTTGACCTGCAAAATTTTCATTACCATTTTAATAAAATATTGCTCATACATGTATTGATATCGTCATTATTGATTACTTATATCGTCATCGTTGTCGTTATCATTAGCGTCATCATCGCCGTCTCTAGCACGCACAACCACTTCTATTACTAATGCATCCATTATGTACTTCTGCTACTACCTCGTGCACCTAACCTAACTTATAGTGCATCTAATCTGCACCCTTTATTCAATTGTGATGTTACGACTGGTATGAAGACATTACGTGTGATAATAATCCATAGACCTTTAAAATATCAATGCAACTAAATAGATTGATTCATGATAGTCGACTTTCAGAGGTCGAGCACGAGCACCTGATGGTAAAAGTTCCAAGCAATTAAGTATATAGAGGATAATTAACTAGTGTCATTAAATAATAATATATTTCTCAAAATGAGTCAAAATCCGAGCCTTTGGCGAGGATTTTGACGAGTTTTGAGAAATATATTATTCAATGATGACGAGTTTATTGTTCTTTTTCTCACATGAAACAGTGAAGACGCGTTGTCGAAGAAATAACGAGTAGCGTATGAATACAGTGATCCGTCAGAGTGTGTTATTTTTAATAATACATTTGTTATCGCGATAACAATCAACTTATAATGTGAGAAATATATATTTTTTTTTTAACTTACAAAAATCTTTTTATGGTAAACACCATACACGGGGAATCCTTGAGTATACTTAAGAAACTTTGTTTCAACCCTTGCTGAGCTTCTGAGTTCAGTTGCCTGCTCATTATTGATTCCGTACAGTTGACCCTTACTACCATAATCTGTGAATAAAAACACCAATTACAAGTAATACGTTAAACCGAGTATGTATCAGTATTCTTAGTTTGGTACATTCTTGGTGGACTTTGTCACTTTGCATAAAAACTTTTCGCATCTGTGTAAATCCTATTGAAAAATGTTGAACTTGTTAATCTTTAAATTTTATTCACACTCATATTGAATTTTCAAAAAACATATGGGTTATCAACAGTGAAGACTTGATGGCAAAGGGTGGAAAGCAAGCACATGTACAATAAATTGTTCGATGTACGAACCTAGACTTAGAGCTTGTTTCGTGGTGGTTAAAATCGATTCGGCAGGTAAAGTGGTAGTTTCTTGAGTAACGCACGGTGGAGTTGGGGTCGGTTTTCCATAACAGCCGCAGTTCTTTTCGTTGATTCTGTTAGCGTGATTCTGGCCGCAGAAGGTGACATCGAAGAAGGTGCCAAGAGCAACATTTTGAAGAACGTAAAGATTACCATGCACTATTTGACGAAAGTACTGGCATCTGTCACCAAAGACGACAAAGTACGAGCATCGTCCGCACTCTATAATATAAAATGATATGTATACTGTATTAATTGGCTAGATATAACGTAAACGCCCGCGTTAAAAGGGACTGTTGTGAATAATTTAATAGTCTATAAGGTAATGTTGTAAATGCCTATCAAATTTTGCAGTATCTGCCAAATGGGAAAAAAAAACTTTTGAAAACCCAAAAAACGCTCATGGTCGTTACATCGGGTGGGCTTGTCTGCGGAAATTCCTAGTAGCTTTAAAGGCTTTCAAAATTGCCTAACATTTGTCGACTCAGATGAATGAACGTGCTTATATGAATGTTACTGCATTTTTGAAAAACACTTGATTGACAATAAGCTCTAAAAGGTCAAAAAGAAACATTTTGAGAAAAATGATGGTACCCAAATGTTTGAACTTTTACAGCATTTACACTAAAGAAAATACACGAACCTTGTAAATTTGTGACAGTTCCGGTAATCGGAATACAAGTTGTGGTTCCTTCTGGAGTTTTAGTTGTAGTGGTATCTGGAGTTTTAGTTGTAGTGGCTTTTGGAGTTGCAGTTGTAGTGGTCTCTGGAGTTGTAGTGGTCTGTGGAATTGTAGTTGTAGTGGTTTCTAGAGTTGTAGTGGTCTCTGGAGTTGTAGTTGTAGTGGTTTCTGGAGTTGTAGTTGTAGTGGTCTCTGGAGTTGTAGTGGTATCTGGAGTTGTAGTTGTAGTGGTTTCTGGAGTTGTAGTTGTAGTGGTCTCTTGAGTTGTAGTGGTATCTGGAGTTATAGTTGTAGTGGTTTCTGGAGTTGTAGTGATCTCTGGAATTGTAGTTGTAGTGGTCTCTGGAGTTGTAGTGGTCTCTGGAATTGTAGTTGTAGTGGTCTCTGAAGTTATAGTTGTAGTGGCTTCTGGAGTTGTAGTGGTCACCGGAGTTGTAGTTGTAGTGGTCTCTGGAAGTGCAGTTGCTTCTGGAATTGCAGTTGTAGTGGTTGTTAGAGTTGTAGTGGTCTCTGGAATTGTAGTTGTAGTGGTCTCTGGAGTTGTAGTTGTAGTGGTCTCTTGAGTTGTAGTGGTCTCTGGAATTGTAGTTGCAGGGACTTCTGGAGTTGTAGTGGTCTCTGGAATTGTAGTTGTAGTGGTCTCTGGAGTTGTAGTTGTAGTGGCTTCTGGAGTTGTAGTGGTCTCTGGAATTGTAGTTGTAGTGGTCTCTGGAATTGTAGTTGTAGTGGTCTCTGGAGTTGTACTTGTAGTGAATTCTGGAGGTTTAGTTGTAGTGGCTTCTGGAGTTGTAGTTGTAGTGGTCTCTGGAGTTGTAGTGGTCTGTGGAATTGTAGTTGTAGTGGTTTCTAGAGTTGTAGTGGTCTCTGGAGTTGTAGTTGTAGTGGTTTCTGGAGTTGTAGTTGTAGTGGTTTCTGGAATTGCAGTTGTAGTGGTCTCTGGAATTGTAGTTGTAGTGACTTCTGGAGTTGTAGTGGTCTCTGGAGTTGTAGTTGTAGTGGCTTCTTGAGTTGTAGTGGTCTCTGGAGTAGTAGTGGTCTCTGGAGTTGTACTGTTCTCTGGTGTTGTAGCTGTAGTGGTTATTTGAGTTGTAGTTGTAGTGGTTTCTGGAGTTGTAGTGGTCTCTGGAGTTGTAGTGGTCTCTGGAATTGTAGTTGAAGTGGTATCTGGAGTCGTAGTGGCCTCTGGAATTGTAGTTGTAGTGGTCACCGGAGTTGTCGTGGTCTCTGGAGTTGTACTGGTCTCTGGAGTTGTAGTGGTCACTGGAATTGTAGTTGTAGTGGTCTCTGGAGTTGTAGTGGTCACTGGAATTGTAGTTGTAGTGGTCTCTTGAGTTGTAGTTGTAGTGGTCTCTGGAGTTGAAGTGGTCTCTGGAGTTGTAGTTGTAGTGGTCTCTGGAATAGTAGTTGTAGTGATCTCTGGAGTTGTAGTTGTAGTGGTCTCTGGAGTTGTAGTGGTCTCTGGAGTTGTATTGGTCTCTGGAGTTGTACTGGTCTCTGGAGTTCTAGTTGTAGTGGTCTCTGTAGTTTTAGTGGCCTCTGGAATTGTAGTTGTAGTGGTCTCTGGAGTTGTAGTGGTCACTGGAGTTGTAGTTGTAGTGGTTTCTGGAGTTGTAGTGGTCTTTGGAGTTGTAGTGGTCTCTGGAGTTGGAGTGGTCTCTGGAATTGAAGTTGTAGTGGTCTCTGGAGTTGTAGTTGTGATTGTCTCTGGAGTTGTTGTGGTCTCTGGAATTGTAGTTCTAGTGGTCTCTGGAGTTGTGGTTGTAGTGGTCTCTGGAGTTGTAGTGGTCTCTGGAGTTGTAGTGGTCTCTGGAATTGTAGTTGTAGTGGTCTCTGGAATTGTAGTTGTAGTGGTCTCTGGAGTTGTAGTGGTCTCTGGAATTGTAGTTGTAGTGATCTCTGAAGTTGTAGTTGTAGTGGTCTCAGGAGTTGTAGTGGTCTCTCGAGTTGTAGTGGTCTCTGGAATTGTAGTCGTAGTGGTCTCTGGAGTTTTAGTTGTAGTGGTTTCTTGAGTTGTAGTGGTCTCTGGAGTTGTAGTGGTCTCTGGAGCTGTTGTGGTCTCTGGAGTTGTAGTTGTAGTGATCTCTGGAAGTGTAGTGATCTCTGGAGTTGTAGTGGCATCTGGAGTTGTAGTGGTCTCTGGAGTTGTAGTTGTAGTGGACTCTGGAGTTGTAGTGGTCTCTGGAATTGTAGTTGTAGTGGTCTCTGGAGTTGTAGTGGTCTCTGAAATTGTAGTTGTAGTGGGATCTGGAGTTGTACTTGTAGTGGTCTCTGGAGTTGTAGTGGTCTCTGGAATTGTAGTTGTTGTGGTCTCTGGAGTTGTAGTTGTAGTGATCTCTAGAATTGTAGTTGTAGTGGTCTCTGAAGTTGTAGTTGTAGTGGTCTCTGGAGTTGTAGTGGTCTCTGGAGTTGTAGTGGTCTCTGGAATTGTAGTTGTAGTGGTCTCTGGAATTGTAGTTGTAGTGGTCTCTGGAATTGTAGTTGTAGTGGTCTCTGGAGTTGTAGTTGTAGTGGTCTCTTGAGTTGTAGTGGTCTCTGGAGTCGTAGTG